>JAZKJV010003146.1:600000-815163 GCA_037367405.1 Ottelia alismoides | reverse complement strand
TCATTTCGTGCAAGTCCCTTCTTGACTTTTCTTCCTTGAACAATGAGGAATCACGCCTAGGTGATTCCTTGGACTTCGAATCACTGATCCACCTGCTAGGCCTCGTTCTTCCTCCCCCATCCGTCAACCCCATATAGTGCACCTCAACCTTCGATTCAAATTTTGAACCCCTCTTCCATAGGTTTAGATGCCACCTTCGTGCCCAATCGAAAGAAGAAGGTGACAGCTTCTTCCTCCGACCTTCGGGTGGGTCGAGCGACGCCTGAGGCGACTCCAATCACCTCCGCCATCTCGCCGGTGTTGAGGTACCTCCCTCTGGCTCCGACCATCGAGGCAGCCCTTCCCTCCTCTTTATTTCTTTCACATTTCATTCGCCTTAGTCTTAGGAATATTTTCCCCCAAGAGATTTCCCGTTTCATCCTTCCAATCACGTGATCGATTACCTCGCCGGAGTGCTCCTCCGACCACCACCGCGAGTCACCCTCCTTTGTCGTGTTTCCACCTCCGCGGGTCCAGGCATCTTGCCCTGGACCCTTTCACGCCTTTTTGCAGGTACTTGGACCGTAACTCGAGCCTGGGGCTCATTTTGACCTTCCCGGAGCTCGTGGAAGCTCACCAGCTCCGCCACCTTCTAGCGAAGACTTCGGGCCTCCCCGGAGCTTTTTGGAGCCCCCAACACATAGAGGAAGCCGTCGGGAGTCCCCAGGGCATTTTTGAAGCTCAAGGAACGTAGGAGGTCAGAGCGGGAGCTCGGGGAAGTTTGCCTCGTCGGCGCTCCTCCCTTGTTCTTGCTCCGCCCCTCCGTGCCGTCAGATCGAAGCCCGAGCTCCAGGCGCACGTCGACCGTTGGATCCTCCCGCACAGCTACCGTTAGATCGAGCCGAGGGATCTAATCGCCATCGTCCATCCACGAAGCGTCATCGGCCGTTCAGCTTGTGCCACGTGTCAAGTGGCCTCTTCATCGCCGTCAAATTGCCAGGCATTGCGTATTTTGCACCTATACCCTCGCCTATTTTGTATTTTAGTTTTAGTCCATAAACTTTCAATTGTAGTTTAAATATTTTTGAAATATTTGCATCCAAGCCCCCGTACTTTATTTATTTGTATTTAGGTCCAATCCACGGCACCTCACGTGATCTGTGCACGTAGGGTGGTGGTGATTTTGCACTGGACCCCCTGCGAGTTTGTCTATTTAGTTTTAGTCTAGGAACTTTTATATTACGTGTAATATTTTTGGGCAATTTGCATATCAGCCCCTGGAGTTTTTGTATATTGTAGTTAGGTCCTTCTCAGGCACGTGCATAGCACGTGCGGGGTTGGGAATTTTGCAGGCGTACCCTTGCAGGTTGTGTTATTTGTATTCAGTCCTGGATTTTGTTTAATATGTTATAAATTTTGTGATAAATTACACTTAGGCCCCTATATTTCCTGTTATTTGCACTTATACCCCTGCTAGTTGTGTGATTTTTATTTATTGTTTGTATTTATTCCATGTATCTATAAATTGCTAAAAATCACCAAAAAATAAGATTAAGCTCATGTTGCATTGCTCATTCACGCCATATTTTTATTTTACATATTTATTGCATTTTAATATTTATTAAAAATAAAAAATATGCATTTTCAGCACTGTCTGCATTAGAAAATCCATAAAAATTAGTAAAACTTTTTGAAAAATTCCAAAAAAATATATTTTTTGTTTTTCAACGTCTTTTAGGTTCAGACCAAAAATCATTAAAAAATTCAAAATAAAAACCTTAAAAATTGTAAAACTCTGAAAATCTTCCTAAAAATCTTAAAAATTCCATAACAATCTTAAAAACAAAATTTCAGTTTCTAAATTTTCTCTTATTTATTCTCTTTTATTTAAAATTAATTTGTGGATTTTTGGACTCTAATTTCTATTTTTCATCCTCATTTCAATTTCGGCCAGTAGCTTAATTCACTATTTTCTAGTATTTTGACTTTTAAAAATACCAAAAAATTAGGAAAAATCGGTAAAAATCACAAAAACATTATAAAATTATAAAAAGACCAAAAACATTTTATTTACTGAGTTTTTATTATTTTTCCTTATTTTTTATAAATACTCTATTATGCTCTTTTCTTATATTGTGTACATATTATATTTATAAAAACATAAAAAATTATAAAATATAAAAAAATATAAAATCAAAAATTATAAAAAATATTTAAAAACCCACAAAAAATTGCATACTTGTAGACACTTGATCACATATCATATTTTGCACAATTTTGCTTGATTTATCCTGCTTGCTCCCTAAGTTCAACACTCTACAGACTTGCACACTATACACACTTTTGTAGAGTTATAAAAATTTTGACTCCACATTTGCTTTTCATTGTCTGATTTGATACTGTGGTTTAATTGTTGATTAATACGGAATTTTGAAGTGGTCAACACATCGACTGTTGATCAGCCTTGTGGATCAATACGACCGTTCGATTTTCGTGTTATCAAATGGCGCCGTTGCCGGGGAGCAACAGCGTATAGATCGTATTTTTGATTGATTGTGTTTGATTTCCTACATTATTGCTTTATTTGATCTCTCCATTTTTGATATACTTTATTGAGCTATCTGACCATTTTCTTTCTTGTCTTCTCGCGAGGGACCGCGGATCGAGGAGGATCGCCTAAGGGATCCTGTGCATCCTCGGGAGGCGGAATCGGCTATTTTACCCTAGCCGGCAGGAGAGAGCAGGAGGATTTGAGAGAGAGAGAGAGGATAGTTAGTGATTTATTTTTTTGTGAGAGCGAGAGACGTTACTAATTTGTAATAATACATGTATGTTTGGACTTGGACACTCGGGCCTAATTTCCAAGTGTTTGTACACTTGGGGGCTCACAGTGGTTTTCATCGGTTTTCTACCTCTTGTCATTTTCCGGTTTTGTTTTTTTGTCTTTACATTTTGTGGAATGAGCCCTTAGTTTTTAGGCTTGCTTGATCGAGTAAATTAGGTCCAAACACCTTAATATCTTTCCTGTACCTATAGTCCGCTTTGGACTTAGTTTAAAACTTTAAACAGTCACCTCATCATCTTCGAGCCTTCGTGCCGCGAGCCCACCCTACCAAGCACTGCTCCTGAACTCGATGTTTCGAGAGGAGGAGGGGTGAGCCTAGACCAGACTCCTGGATTGAAGATCGGTGATCGACTTGTGGTGCTTCACGTTAGCAATTGCCTGCTCAGGACAATTTCTATATGCATATCAGCATATAGCATAGGTTTATAAATTCCTGTTTTGCATCCCGCATGGAGAGAGCTGGGAGGCGCTGTAAGTCTTCTATCTTTGCATTCATCATTTAGGCACAAAGGTGAGATTTCCATCTTGGTGTTGTCTTGCATTGCTTTTCCGATCTTCTCCCTTTGTTTTTGGATCAATAAGAATAAAAAATACCAAAAACGTTAGGCACTTGTGTTGAATTGACTCAAAGCAAGTGATAACGCCAAAAAAATTAAAAAAGGGACTGTTAAAGAAAACTTGACCTAACTAAAATTGGTTAATTGGACTCATTGCTTGGGGTGAGCAAAGCCCTCATTTGTATTCAGGTTGCATGGGAAGGTCTCCTTCCAAGTGAGTAGAGCAGCTTCGTAAGGATTAGAGTCCAAAACCCAGTCTGTGGCTGCCTTGTGTATCGCCTGGATTTCCGAAGTATTGGTGCTACTATCGTACGTAGACGAGTAGGGCTTGATCGCCATTGATGACTCTCTATTGTGTAGAGCATTGACCTTGTCTGAAGTATCGAGCATAGGCCACGCCTTCACGGGGGTGTCTGTTTCATCGTCTTGCGTCCAAGTAGGATCTTGCACGCTCACGGGTGATTCCGTTGCAAACAAGATCCAAAGTATCAGTTTCGCCTATCGGCTTCCTCCCTCTTTTCTTTGGCTGAGTAGGGATCCAGGAAGGGTTACAAGGACCTTAAAAAGTGCAGACTACAGGTTACACAAGAGGAGGACAAGTACGGGATTCTTTCCTGGCAGTACTCTCTCTCCTATAGGCGTAGCGCTCTAAGGACCCGTTCAAAGATAATTGCCTGAATTCAATCTAAAAACTACAAAGATAATAGCTGAACCTTCACGGCTTCACACGTTGAGTTGGTGAACCCCTTGTATTGTGTTTGATTGATTAGTTGGATCTAGGTCAAGATCAAAAATACCGCACAATTGTGCACAATTTTGCTCCCCTCCTTCTTCATTTCTCAACCTTGCTCTTCGCAATAATCACGATGATGGGACAGAGATCTCTTAGGCCGTCTTTGGCGGCATCGCTATCCAGCATTCCTCCTTATTCATCTAGGATGGCTTCGGGGATTCTAGATCCACTCTCTGAACCTGAGTTCACTTCCACCCTGTTCCCCCTCGACCACCCTTCTTCCTCCATCAGTCCAGTAGTTTCAGAGTTTAGTGCAACACAGAGCTCAGAACATTTGACGGCACCTGAGATGGGTTCTTTTGCCTTTTCAGAGAATCCAGAAATGGCAGACAGAGGAGGACACCCAGATGAGCAGGAACACCCTCCATTCTAATACGACCAAACTACCATCAACAATTCATTGTGAGTATCCCTGGAGACTATGCAGAGACAGATCAGAGACCAGGGAGTATTCATGGGTGACCTCATGAGGGAGATTGCACAGATGCGAGAGGGGAGAGACGACAGACCTGGGGGAGGTGGCGGTGATATACCAGACGCAACAGGCGAAGGAGGAGAACCTGACCAGGAGAGGCCGCTGCCGATGACCATGAGGCAGTTGCACAACCTAGCCGCGACCCTCACTCACTGATGGATCCAGCTACCTCCCATTGTTGGGAACTTTGAGCTTCGCCCGCAGACCATCCAGTTACTGCAAGTTTCACGGGCTGGCCACCGAAGAGCCTCATCTCCATCTACAGGAGTTCGAGATGATTTACAACACTGTCCACGACAGATTAGTGGACGAGGACACTATCAAAATGATTGCCTTCCCATTCTCATTAGTTGATAGAGCAGCTTACTGGCTGAAGCACCTTGGAAGGTACGTCACTTCATGGGCACAACTCCAGCGCGAGTACTTAAACAAGTACTATCCACTCGGTCGGACCAACGCATCACGAGCTATGATCAGCAACTTTACCATGGTCTTGAATGAGAAGTTCCACGAAGCCTGGGACCGATTCAGAGAGCTCATTGACCGGTGTCCACATCACGACATATCCAAGCCCAATCTGGTTCAGAGTTTCTTCTGTGGGCTGACACCGGAGCTGCAGGGGCTTGTCAATGCCTCTTGTGGTGGATCGTATTTCTCTAAGAGAGAGGACGCAGTTTGGGAGATCTATGAGGGTATGGCAGAGAATTCCACAGTCATGGCCCAAGCCTGCGTCTACACACAGCCTAAGCTCCCACTACAGGAAGTTGGATATCAAAGGATAACACGCATCGATGCCAGTACAGACACTCCGTCAGCAGCCGCAGCTCAGGCTGAATCCACCGCTGTAGACATGGGTATCATTTCCGAGAAGCTGGACCGCATCGAGATCCTTGAGAAGAAGCAGAGTCAGGGGTTGGACCAAAAGGACCAGTTGTCGAAGACCATGAGTGACCTGAAGACACAGATCTTGTATATTCAGGAAGCACAGACGTCCACGCAGCCCCCCAGATCACGATCTGATCCAAGCAGTATTAGCTCAACCCAGTCCTCTGCCTCGTACCGCCAGGTTCACCACATCCAGGCAGAGCTGGTCCAGCAGCTACAGTACTACCCGTCACAGCCACTATCTCAGGACACTCGAATGGTGGTCTATCAGCCGGATCAGCCACTGGCAGTTCTTCCACCACCACCCGTTGAGCAGGAACCATTGATGGAAGTCAATGGGATTTGGTACGATCGTTACCCACAGCAGCCCGGGATTCATCGCGATTACCCCGGATTCCGTTGGGGCACTGGTGGCACTTCATCCCAGCAGCAGTCTCCAGCTCAGGGCCATCAGAACAGCTAGCAGCAGCAACAACAGCCCCAGTACGCCCAACAGCAATACCATCAGGGTCCTTGTCCCTCCTATCAGGGACATCAGTGGAGGCAGCGTCAAAAGCCTCACCATACATACTCCCAGCCATCCCAGCACTATTCTCACCAGCAGCAGCCTCATTTCCAGCAGGGGAACACTTCCGGTTCTCAGGCACCTATTTTTGAGAACCCGGCTCTAGATGACCTCGTCAGCTTGCTTTCTGATCAGCAGGTATCCTTCCGGCGAGAAATGGATGAGTTCCGGCAGGAGATGAGGGATATCATCAAGGGCAAAGCCGCCATACCTGCACAGATCGAGCCCAATCCGAACAATCTAAAAAGGAAGTCTAAGCAGGGACAGTTTACAGAGGATACTTCTCCTAGTGATTATTTGAGTGACATGTCTTCTTTGTATGATGTTGATTTCGTGACTACAAGGAGCAGTAGGATGCCAGCCGGCGATGCCTCATCTGAGCGACGACCACACGAGGAACCGGGAGTGCCAGATGAGCAGAATAGCGATGCTGATACCGCTAATGATGATGTTGATGACGATGGTGCTGATGCCACCAAGAATGGAGATCCAGAAGATGGTGCTGAGGCCGTCATGATACCAGATGCAGACGGTGGCGCTGAGGCTACCATTTTTGATGCAGAGCCAGAGCACGGTGCTGATACCGCGAAGTCAGATGCCGTTGGTGGTACTGAGGCCACCACTTCTACTTTTGTTGAGCTCCCACATGTTGTGTTGCCACCTTTTGTATCTCAGGACTGTGGTAACAAAAAGAACAAAAAAATGAATAAAGGAAAGGTTTCTGTATACACTTCATATCCATATGTGTTGCATGATGATCATTGTATGGATTCTATTCCTTCACAGGCACAGGAACCTATCCCTAGTCCTCCATCTGCGGAGGCCCCTACCATCCCCTTCCCTCAAGCACTCCACTTGGCAAAGGGGAATAAAAAAGAAAAACTCAAAAAGACCTAACAGGTAGAGTTCAACAACCAGATGATTGATAGATTCCAGATCTAACTGACTCTACAGGAAGCACTTGAGCACATCCTCCTCTTCCAAAAGAGCTTAAGAGAGAAGACTACAGTCCGTAGGAAGAGGAGGAACCATAGAGATCAGATCCATGTGCTCACCCATTCTACTTGTTGCACCATTCAGAACAAATTTCTAGCCAAGAGACCTGATGCAGGAGCTCCCTATGTCAGATGCGAGATTAAGGAGCAGTGTTTCGACCGTACTCTATTAGACAGCGGCTCTTCTATTAACCTTCTTCCGGCAGCCTTACTCGACCGATTCGAGTTTGATCCTCTTTTTCAGAGCAGGACAGTCCTTCAGTTTGCTGATAGGTCGACTAAGAGGCCGAAGGGGTTGTTGAGAGACATGGTCGTTACCATTCAGGGCTTCAAATTCCCTGTGGACTTTGTTGTATTGGACATGGAGATCCCTGAGTCGGTAACCGATGCCCCCATCATACTTGGATGCCCATTCTTGAACACAACCAAGGCGGTGACCGATCATGATAGTGGGAAGGTGTGCTTTCGCATAGAGGGCGAGAGCATACAAATAGAGATGATCGAGGAGACCAGAGCAAGAGAATATGCATGCTCAGAGCAGTCCAGTGATGTCACGCAGATGACAGAGGACGAGCTAGACATCCACCAGGAGTGTGATTTTTTGATGACAGATGATGAATTTATTTGGACAGATCCCGTAGCACAGACCATCGCCTTGCCTACAGATTCACCATATTTACAGCTTATGACAGTTGAGAGCCTGGAGAGTACATCCCTGGACAAGGATACCTTTGGGGCTGATAGTTGTGGGACGAATGGTGATGCTGATTTTCATTCTTGTTCATCTAGTTCAGATCCCACGGATTCAGACATTGATTGAAATGATTTTGATGACTACTTCCGTGTCTGATTCCTTCTGAGCCGACAGCCACGACGGAGTGCGAGCCAGTATAGTTCATAGATGATTCAGCAGGGTTCCCTTCATCAGATTTTCATTCACAGCGAGAGTTCTCACATGTAGACCTGGTAGCCTTCACACAGACATATCAGAAGCCAGATCTGCCACCTCCCAGTTGTCCAAAACTAAAACCCTTGCCGTAGTCGCTAAAGTATAGATTCCTTGCGGGTGAGCCAGATATGCACTCAATCATTATCTCAGCAGGTTTGACTGGAGAGCAAGAATCTCGTCTGATGGAGGTTCTTGAAAGAAACCGCAAGGCAATAGGATGGAGTATAGCTGATCTTCAGGGGATTAGTCCGGCTCTGTGCTCCCACCACATCTATCTTGAGGAGGATGCTAGGCCGTCGCGGGAGTTCCAGCGACGGCTGAACCCAAATCTTCGAGATGTGGTCATGAAGGAAATATCGAAGTGGTGGAGCGCTGATTTTATCTACCCCATCTCTGACTCTAAGTGGGTTAGTCCATTACATGTGGTACCCAAGAAGCGGGTATTACTACAGTCGTGAGTGAGTCTGGAGAGGATATAGCTACCCGAGTACCCACTTCTTGGAGGGTCTGTGTGGATTACAGACGATTGAATCATGCCACCAAGAAGGATTATTTACCACTGCCATTCATTGATCAGATTATCGAGAGGCTAGCTGGGAAGAGTCACTACTGTTTTCTTGACGGGTACTCCGGTTACAATCAAGTGGCCATTGTGCCAGAAGACCAGGAGAAAACGACATTCACATGTCCGTTTGGGACTTATGCTTTCAGACGGATGCCCTTTGGACTGTGTAACGCCCCAGCGACATTCCAAAGGTGCATGTTGTCCATTTTCTCGGACATGGTGGGTGACTGTTTAGAGGTCTTCATGGATGACTTCTCGGTCTATGGCGATGGGTTTGATGCTTGTCTTGACTGCCTAGACCGTGTACTTCAGCGCTGCATTGAGGTCAATCTGGTCTTGTCTTCGGAGAAGAGTCACTTCATGGTGACTCAAGGGACGGTCCTTGGTCATATCATCTCCAACAGGGGCATGGAGGTCGATCCGGCCAAGGTGGATATCATTAGAAAACTCAATCCACCGTCCAATCTGCGTCAATTGCGGTCTTTTCTGGGCCATGTCGGTTTCTACCGACGGTTCATTCATGACTTCAGTCGTATTGCCCGACCGCTCACTGATTTGCTGATGAAAGACACCGAGTTCATTGTAGATGATAAGTGTCTGGCGCCCTTTGAGACTCTCAAGAATATGGTTGTCACGGCTCCTGTCCTCCAGCCACCCGATTGGTCTCTCCCATTCGAGATCATGACGGACGCTTCTGATTTTGCCATTGGAGTTGTGCTTGGACAGAGGAGGGATGGTTTGCCGTATGCCATTCACTACGCTAGCCGGACTTTGGATGCTGCTCAGCGGAATTATACTATGATACAGAAGGAGATGTTGGTTGTAGTCTTTGCTTTGGATAAGTATCGATCGTATATTCTCGGATCTAGAGTGACTATCTTTACCGATCACACCGCCATCCGGTACCTAATGGCCAAGAAGGATGCCAAAGCACGCCTTACCAGATGGATCCTTCTGCTCTAGGAGTTTGATATTGTGATTAAGGATAAGCTTAGAGTTAAGAATGTGGTGGCAGATCAGCTCTCCCGCTTAGAGAACCTTGAGGAATCTGAGCCCAGCGCACCTATCACTGAGACGTTTCCAGATGAGGCGATCTTGGCTATCGCCTCGCTCCCATGGTATACCGACGTTGTGAACTATCTTGTTGCCAAGATGGTTCCACAGGGTTGGCCCAGGCAGAAACTTGAGTCCTTCCTAGCGAAGGCCAAGTTTTACCATTGGGAGGATCCCGTCCTTTATCATGAAGGAGGGGATAGCATCTGGAGGAGGTGCATTCCTCAAAAAGAGCAGCATAGTGTCCTCACCTACTGCCACAAGCTTGAGGCAGGAGGACATCATTCTGGGAGACGGACAGCACAGAAGGTGCTCCAATCCGGCCTTTGGTGGCCTACTCTCTTCAAGGATTCAGATGAATTCGTGTAGAGATGTACTGACTGTCAGAAGATGGGTACTTATGGACAGAGAGACATGATGCCCATGCAACCCATTCACTTTTGTGAGGTTTTTGACGCATGGGGTATTGATTTCATGGGCCCATTTCCTAAGAGTCAGGGGTTTGAGCACATTTTGCTCGTTGTGGATTATGTCAGCCGATGGGTTGAGGCCATCCCCGCCCGAGCCGCAGATGCTAAAACCATGTGTCGTTTTTTGAGGAAAAATATCATTTCACGGTTCGGGGTACCTAGAGTTCTGATTTCAGACGGGGGGTCTCACTTTATCAATGACAAGGTTAGGGCCCTTACAGACGAGTTCGGCATTGACCATCGTGTTGCCACGCCGTATCACCCCTCAGACTAATGGTCTTGCCGAAGTATCGAATAGGGAGATCAAGATTATCCTACCGAAGGTTGTCCGCCCTGACCGAAAGGATTGGTCACAGCTTTTGGACTCGATCTTGTGGTCCTATCAGACTTCCTTCAAAAATCCATTAGGGACATCTCCCTTTCGTCTCGTCTATGGCAAGCCATGCCATCTACCAGTGGAGATCAAGCACAAGTCACTTTGGGCAGTTACTGGATTATTATTGGATCCCGAGAGTATAGGAGAACAGAGGAAAGCAGAGTTGGCAGCCCTGGAGGAGTTGAGAGATACAGCCTTTTCTAGCAGCCTACAGTATAAGGAAAAAGTAAAAACATGGCACGATTCTCATATCAGCCATAAACAGTTTGAGCCAGATCAGCGCGTATGGTTGTTTGATTCCAGGCTGAAATTATTTCCAGGGAAATTACAGAGTATGTGGAAAGGTCCGTATGTAGTCAGGAAGGTACATGATAATGGTAGTATTGATATATCCGAGCCATCATCTTCTGCTACCTTTCGTGTTAACGGTCAGCACTTGAAGCTATATCTAGATCATGATCCGCCGACCGTTGACGTAGCCCCCATTCTTCTAGTATGAGATGCGCTCTTTGACTCATATCATTTGCGTCTCATACGTGGTGATCACTTCCATCTTCCGCTGTATAGATCCATATGTCCATATCATTCTTTCATATGTTGATATCTTTTCTTCTTTTCTTCTTTTCTTCTTTTCCTTTTCTATCTTCTTTTTGCATCAAAAAGGTGTCGCCCCTTGTAGATAGTTTTATGTACTTAGGACGCACTTTGTCCTAAGTATAGGGGGTGTGCACCCCGGGTTTTCATTCTTTTCGATCCTCTCCATTGTCTCTTCTTCTTGTTTATACTTAGGTATATCTTACCCTAAGTATTGGAGGAGACAATCTGAGTACGATCTGTTCATTCCCACCCTTGACCCTCCCTACTTTGTGTACAGTCTGCTATACTTAGGATTATTTGATCCTAAGTATAGGGGGACGGTCAACTTCTCATTCCTGCATTCGTTCATTATTCTTTAGATTTTCCTATACTCAGTACGAGTTATGTCTCTTTTTTTCTCTCTGATCTATGAGGACATAGTTCAAGCTAAGTATAGGGGGGTCGTATATACTGCGTATATACTTTAGCCATAACTCTTACTTTTGTATTTTCTTAATAATATGGCTAATAGTTCTTTAAAATTCATTAAAATCCTTAATAAAAAGATGTTTCATTCCTCAAATTCTTTCTATATGTACTGATTAATAAATCAGGTGAAAATATTTGTTGCAAAATGTTTGAAAAATATTTTGAAAATCTTTGTGAAAAATCTTTTGAAAACTATTTTGAAAACGTTTTGTTACATGTTATCAACCTTTGTAAAAACATTTTGGTTTGTAAAACTTATTTTCTTTGTGTGAAATAAAAATGTTTGAAAAATGATGTGCAAATGGTTTGAAAAAATGGTTGCAAAAATATTTGAAAAATCAATCTATACTATTTGAAAACCTTTGCAAAATGATTTTCAAATGTGTGTACATGTTTGTAAATTGCTTGTAAAAATTATTTTGGACTATAATTTTCAAAATTATTTGATAAACCTTTGCAAATAAGTTTGAGGAATAGATACATCATACCAAAATCCAGTATATACATATACTTATAAAACTGATTACTTACCGGTATATTCTTAAAATCCACTTCTTGTAAATATAAGAAGCACTCCCGTGTAAATATTTTAACCTTGCTTTTAGCCAAAAACTTTTTATTTTCAAAAAAATCACAAAAACATTTGCAAAATTAAAATCCAAAAACATTTGAAAAATCTTTTTGAAAAATAAAAAAAATGCATATGCATCATCATCATCATCATCTTTTCAAAAATCCATAAAAAGTTCAAAATCTTTGAAAATTGCATCACAAAAATATTTTCTGCATCCTGCATATCATTTGCATAGCATTAGCATTTTTCAGATTGAGTTTGATAGTTGAACAAGTCTAAATAAAATCCGGAGATTGGAGCTTGATTGGACCTTAAAATCTACCTAATAACATGAACCTTATAGGAACTGGAATTGAGGTACTTCAGATCTAGTTGACTTAATTCTTTGAGGATCACGGGACTTTGTTCAATGGATTCTTGACTGCCTAAGTAGAGTATTTCGGAGCACACGCACGACTCTTGTTGATAATGACCTAACTTGGATGAGGGGATTGAATTTGTCGGTATGAGACGCACACAAGTGGAAACACTTGTCCTCCTCTACGGAGGGAAGTGCACCCAACCCATCCAATGATAAGGAATTCTAAAGACAGGAGAGTGTGGGTTGCGATAAAGCTTCAAAAGAGGGATAGTCTACTGGCTCAAGAGGAAAAACTCCTTATGTAAATGCTGTTGTATATAGAATTTCAAAAAAAAGAGAGAGAAAAGACAGGCCTATACAAAATAAAATGCCTGCAGAAGTGTGTACATATGTTGTAAAGTCAATAAGCAAGCTTGAGTTCCAAAGTCAAATATGTGAGCCTGCAGCTGGATGACTTGACTATATTGGTCTTGCATCCTAAGATAGGTAGCTACACTGGCTACTGTCCATTCTTCTCTTCACCCCCTCCTCTTGAGCTGGTTGCCACTTGAACTTAGAAGGAAATACCCCGCTCCTCGAGGAAGGAGTTGTTGTATTGGGGAATCATTGGGTTGTCATACTGGAGAAGTCAATCTCTTTGTCATTTCAGTTGGGGAGAGCCACCATCACTTACACTGTACGAGTCAGATTCATAGTCGTAAGGGTTTGCGTATGAGTTTAGATATTTCTGACATGGCTATTAAGGAGACTTGAACATAGTGTTGGGGTTCTCAAGGATTGTTGGATTTCAAATCCGATTCTCATTAAGGTTCCGCCCGCACTAAAATTCCAAAGGTCCGACTTAAGCTCCAAACTTTGATTTTGTGAAGACAAGTTCGATAATTAAATTTAATCCACCTTCTTCTTTTTCTTTTCTTTATTATTCTTTCGGCACTTTTTACATAAGTGTTTGCTAGGGACCAGCAAAGGCAAAGTATAGGAGGATGATGAATTCACATTTCATCATCGTTCTTATATCATTTTGGCCTCAAAAACCCTGGCAAATGCGTGTAAATACCCCTAATTCCAGCATCTTAGCATTCATGCATGTGTGCATGTAAATAGTGTATAAAATACGGGTTTTAAAGCCAAAATTATAGAATAAAGAAAAGAAAAGAAAAAGAATAAAATATTATAAATATTTTATGACCCAAAACCTCGAGACCTAGGCATCTCGATGAATAGGTCGACAAGGAATAAAGTAGGGGGAGATAAGGGCCAAAATACAACAAAAATACCTTTTATTTTATTCATTCTTTATTCATTTTGGGACCTATTTTTTATTCCACTTTTTATACCTCAAATAAAGAAACTTTGTACATGAGAATTGTGTTAAATAAAGAAAAATACAAAATTGATTTCACTCAATAATAATGTACAAATAGAAAGTTATGATCTGAATAAAAATCTAGAATCCCAACTTCCCAGACTTGTATCTCCCAAATAAAAACTTGAAATGCGTCAAACTCACCTTTAATTGTATATAATTTAAAATAAGCTATTTAATGGCTGTGGTTTCGCATTTGGCGGTGCCATGGTTTGAAAGTTGAGTTTTGGACCCCTATTATATACTTGTACAGATTAAAATCTTCATTTTATTATTTATTCATTATTTTTACTATTTTATATTTTTATAATTTTGAAAATATTACTTACAATATATTTGTACATTAAAATAAGAATAAAAACTCAAAGAAAATGCAAAATAAAATACTTGTACATAATATACATAGGTATAATACCTGTATACATACCTATATTATTAATACTTCTATTTTATTAAATATCCAAAACACTTCAGAAAAATAAAATAAAAATACTTTTAAGTGTATAAAATATTTTATAATTTTATAAAATAATAAACCAAAATAAATAAATTAAATTCACAAAATAAAAATAAAATGTTAAAATATATAGATAGGTATACCTATATAGCCTATAAATGGTAACTTCTAAAATTACACCTCATAAAAATAATTAAAAATCATATTAAAATACCTTATAAAATAATAAACTCTTTTTATTTAATAATCAAAATTTAATAAATTTGTTTTCTATTTTAAGTGAATTTACAAAACATTTCTCGGGGGGTTTTCCTGATTGGTCCACGTGGACCAACCAGGCGCCAGTCCACGTTGACCGACGGGTCTACTGGGCGTCCCTCACCCCATGTGCCCGTGTCAGAGCTCGTTTGACCCCCATCTTTGCAATTTTTTTAGAGGCTAGAACTTAAGTCATTTCGTGCAAGTCCCTTCTTGACTTTTCTTCCTTGAACAATGAGGAATCACGCCTAGGTGATTCCTTGGACTTCGAATCACTGATCCACCTGCTAGGCCTCGTTCCTCCCCCATCCGTCAACCCCATATAGTGCACCTCGGCCTTCGATTCAAATTTTGAACCCCTCTTCCATAGGTTTAGCTCCCCCCTTCGTGCCCAATCGAAAGAAGAAGGTGACAGCTTCTTCCTCCGACCTTCGGGTGGGTCGAGCGACGCCTGAGGCGGCTCCAATCACCTCCGCCATCTCGCCGACATCGAGGTACCTCCCTCTGACTCCGGCCATCAAGGCAGCCCTTCCCTCTTCTTTATTTCTTTCGCATTTCATTCGCCTTAGTCTTAGGAATATTTTCCCCCAAGAGATTTCCCATTTCATCCTTCCAATCACGTGATCGATTACCTCGCTGGAGTGCTCCTCCGGCCACCACCGCGAGTCACCCTCCTTCGCCGCGTTTCCACCTCCGCGGGGTCCAGGCATCTTGCCCTAGACCCTTTCACTCCTTTTTGCAGGTACTTGGATCGTAACTCGAGCCTGGGCCTCATTTTGACTTCGCTGGAGCTCGTGGAAGCTCACCAGCTCCGCCACCTTCTAGCGAAGACTCCGGACCTCCTCGGAGCTTTTTGGAGCCCCCAGCACATAGATGAAGCCGCCAGGAGTCCCCATGGTGTTTTTGAAGCTCAAGGAACGTCGGAGGTCGGAGCGGGAGCTCGGGGAAGTTCGCCTCGCCGGCGCTCCTCCCCTATTCTTGCTCCGCCCCTCCGTGTCGTTGAATCGAAGCCCGAGCTCCAGGCGCACGTCGACCGTTGGATGCTCCTGCACAGCCACCGTCAGATCGAGCCGAGGGATCTAATCGCCACCATCCATCCACGAAGCGTCATCGGCCGTCCAGAGTGTGCTACGTGTCAAGTGGCCTCTTCATCGCCGTCAGGTCCCCAAGCGTTGGGTATTTTGCACCTACACCCTCGCCTATTATATATTTTAGTTTTAGTCCATAAACTTGCAATTGTAGTTTAAATTTTTTTGTAATATTTGCATCTAAGCCCCTGTACTTTATTTATTTGCATTTAGGTCCAGTCCACGTCACCTCACGTGATCTGTGCACGTAGGGTTGTGGTGATTTTGCATTGGACCCCCTACGAGTTTGCCTATTTAGTTTTAGTCCTGGAACATTTATATCACATGTGATATTTTTGGGTAAATTGCATATCAGCCCCTGGAGTTTTTGTATATTGCAGTTAGGTCCTTCCCAGGCGCGTGCATAGCACGTGCGGGGTTGGGAATTTTGCAGGCGTACCCTTGCGGGTTGTGTTATTTATATCAAGTCCTGGAACTTGTTTATATGTTATAAATGTTGTGATAAATTATACTTAGGCCCCTGTATTTCTTGTTATTTGCACTAATACCCCTGCCAGCTTTGTGATTTTTATTTGTTGTTTGTATTTATTCCATGCATCTATAAATTGCTAAAAATCATCAAAAAAATCAGATTAAGCTCCTGTTGCATTGCTCATTCACGCCATATTTTTATTTTGCATATTTATTGCATTTTAATATTTATTAAAAATAAAAAAATATGCATTTTCAGCACTGTCTGCATTAGAAAATCCATAAAAATTAGTTAAACTTTTTGAAAAAATCCAAAAAATATATTTTATGTATTTCAGTGTCTTTTAGATTCAGACCAAAAATCATTAAAAATTTCAAAATGAAAACCTTAAAAATTGTAAAACTCTAAAAATCTTCCTAAAAATCTTAAAAAATCCAGAAAAATCCTAAAAATACAATTTCAGTTTCTGAATTTTCTCTTATTTATTCTCTTTTTTTAAAATTAATTTGAGGATTTTTGGACTCTGATTTCTATTTTTCATCCTCATTTCAATTTCGGCCAGTAGCTTAATTCACTATTTTCTAGTATTTTGGCTTTTAAAAATACCAAAAAAATTAGGAAAAAATCTGTAAAAATCACAGAAACATTATAAAATTATAAAAAGACCAAAACATTTTATTTGTTGAGTTTTTATTATTTTTCCTTATTTTTATAAATACTCTATTATTCTTTTTTCTTATATTGTGTATATATTCTATTTATAAAAATATATAAAAATTTATAAAATATAAAAAAATATAAAATCAAAATTTTAAAAAATATTTAAAAACCCACAAAAAATTGCATACTTGTAGACACTTGATCACATATCACATTTTGCACAATTTTGCTTGGTTTATCCTGCTTGCTCCTTGAGTTCGACACTCTACACACTTGCATACTCTACACACTTTTGTAGAGTTATAATAAATTTTGACTCCACATTTGCTTTTCATTGTCTGATTTGATACTGTGGGTTAATTGTTGATTAATACAGAATTTTGAAGTGGTCAACACATCGACTGTTGATCCGCCTTGTGGATCAATACGACCGCTCGATTTTCGTGTTATCAGATACCTAGGGATAGTTAAATACTTGGTGAACAACTATCTATTATGTGTGTGGCTTGTACCTCGCTTTTGTGGGCAACAAAACCGAAAATAACATTGGCTCATTTTGACCGTAGTGGATTAGTTGCCGGTCTTGCCCCGTAGTTTTTCCCTTACTCACATCGAGTAAGGGTTTCCTCGTAAAAATCCTTGTCTCGTGTGGTTGCTTGCTTGTGCTTTCTTGTCATATTGTTGCCATTGAGTTCCCGTGTGGGGAACATATATTTTATTGTGCCATCTTTGCTGCAGGACAGTTTTAAGGGATACTCTTGGTAGTGTGTCATATCCCCAACAATACCTTCAACATAAATAGAGCATATGAGCTCCATAGGAGGGTTGTAAAACTAACCAACCCTCATAGCACAACTATTGTGGCTCTTATGAGGTGGATGGTAAGTCGGTAACACTGCAGGATAAAAAGAGTGAGTTGAACAAGCCTGTGAGATATACACTCAACCCTAAAAGCATAATAATAGGTGATTGTACACTTGACTCTAAAGGACCCATTTTAAGTAAATAACTACATCAAGGAGTTCAATGATCCACGAATGTTGCATGATTGACGGACCTTCAATTAAGGAGGGGCAACTCATGAGAATTGGGGCCACGAAGGCTTCTAGTTGCATTTACTACTATTTACCATTTCCTTGTTTGACATGTAGTAACTAATTTATCTAATCTCTTTATTTCTTTCTTAATTGGTTTGTCTTTTACTTGGTCAGAATTACCTAGCTTTATTTAATACATCATAGTTTTTTAATACCCATACCCTCAAAGATAGTTCCACGTCTAAAATTCACAAGTGTGAGAGTGAGTTATAAGTGGTGGGGATTACTACTTGACAACTTGCGCTTAAGCATTTTGGGTGGTTGTCAACGGGTCCATTTCGGCCTATACCCAACAAGTATCAGGGCCAGTTTTCCTCGATAACTAACCGTGGACCTAAGCCCGGGACGTTACAAATGGTATCAGAGCGGTTTCCCTATGATAGTGGAAAGGGCTACCCGAGAGGTGGAGCCACCCCTATAAAGAGGTACCCAGAGCGTGCAGCCGCTACTGTCATTGGGAAGAAGTGATGGGCCATGTCGCAACGAGGACGTTGTGAATATAAGTGGGGGAGGTTGTAATACCAATACCCCCAAAGATAGTCCCACATCTAAAACTCACAAAGTGTGAGAGTGAGTTATAAGTGGTGGGGATTACTACTTAACAACTTGGACTTAAGCATTTTGGGTGGTTGTCAACGGGTTCATTTGGGCCCATACCCAACAAGTGTCAGTGCCAGTTTTCCTCGATAACAGATCAGGGACTTAAGCCCGGAACGTTACATTTTTTCTATTCTTTGTTAAAATTTTGTTTTGCTTCAATTTTGCAATTGTCGGCATAATCATTACCTTCTCTTATTTTTTGAGATTTATTCTCATAGTTGTTGAACCGCATTTTTTTATACTCATTCCTTAAACAAGTTTTATCGAATTGTATGATATCAAATTATTTGATGGATGCATCAAATAAGAAATGTTTCATTACTTCATGTTGTAGTATGAGCTGCGCATTAAATTATCAGCTTACATTTATGTTGTATATATGGTATTGTACTATAGTTGTGAACTAAATCTCAATTAATGGGAGTAATGTAATCTAATCTCAAATACAATCCACAATTATACAACCTACAAGCTGGCACCTTTTCTCTTTGCATAAAAAGACAATGTATCAATGTATACCAACTTTAGTGTACCAATTCCCTACAAAACCACTCTTATTCTTTTTTCTTTATAAAGATAACTTTATATAATTTACTTTTGCAACTTATGTGCTTATAAAGAATCAAATAAATATATGAATTTATACGCAGAATGTATATGCAATTGGACTAGAAGTACTAGCCCGAGTCTCCTTGAGTAATGAATAATATACTATTATAAGAATACGGTCGTGATAGAACCTAGTAATAAGATCTCTCAAGATAAAAATATATCGATCTAGTATTTTTAAAGGGATCGAGAAGAAGGCATACCATTAAGTGGATGATAAAAAGTTTTACTCTTACCAAATGGATGGTTAAATAGTGAATACAAAATGAAGTGTGCACGACCACTACAAAAGTTTTGTTCACTATAAATTTTTTTCAAGCTTTTGAAAGAAGGGACATGCAGTTTTTCTTTTTATTTTTTGATTGAAATAATAGTTTTATAATTAGAATGGAAGCCGTCCTGTTTGTGCGTGAAGAATTAGATTCTATGTAAAGGAATACTCATTTAACCATTTGATCAAAAATTAAAGCTTACCATTATATACCAAAGAGTAGTAAGGAAGTTATCATAAAATAAACAATAGAAAAAACAGGAAATTTAATAATATATATAAGGCTTAAATTAAGTGGGTAGCTATAAAATATTTATTATTTTGTAATGGAATACTTAATTTATTTGATGATTGTAACCGCATATAAAAATACATTTAAAATGTTTTATGAACGTCAACTGCAATAGCTCCTGTGATTCAACAAATTTACACTAAGTGATTATTACATTTAGATAATCGACTAATGATATTTTTGTATGTAATTTTTATGGCTCATTAACCAGGATTAAAATGAAAAGAAGTATAATAACTAATATATTCTTTAATGACATTCGTTACATAATTTTGATCTTTTCTTTTCACGCCGTAAATTCTTTTCTTTTTATTGTTTATCAGGGTCAATGTTAGCGGCAAAGTCTATTTATGGAAGATTTTGGACAAATAAAAACATTAGAATTTATTATTATATTGCATATATTTTCCAACTTTATAATCTCCATTCCACTAATCATTTTTTTAATACAACGGAGGATAAAGGCAACTACCCTCCTTATAAAAAAAAGTTAAACATAAATAATCTTACTTGAAATAAACAACGTTTATCTCTTTTTATTTATTATTTCTTTTCCATCAAAATGAAAATTAACTAATACTACCATTTACCATCCTTCTTTCCCTTATCTTTCCAATGATATCCATCCGAACGAGCAAAAATAAGGGATACACCCACCTTAATCTTTATTCCTTTAGCAAACGAGTGAGAAAGTTTCCTTATTGCATGTACGTCTTACTTTTTTTGTTATTGCATAGATGCGTCCAATTGGCATATGCTAAAAGAAAATTTAAGTCGGTGAGCCATATAAATTAGGATTTTTATCATTTGTGTCTTTCTAATATATTGCAATATTAGTTATGCCTCCCTTTTTTTGCACCGTTATTACTTGTGCCCTTTCATTAGTCTAGCCATCAATGGATTAGAGCAAACCATAGTTTGTTAAGACCATGATGTGATTGATATGGATATTGTTGGATATGTGTGCCTACGGTGAGCCATTATGCAATAAATATTATTGCAAATATCATTCCCTGATCTGAAATGAAGAATAACTAATTTGCATAATAGGAACCTTAGTACAAATAGGGTTATATACCATGGTCATCTTAATGATCATATAGCTGTTGATTCAATTGTTGAATCATAGAGGCTGGTGCTTGGATAAACATCTAAAGAGTTAGATTGAGGACTCATCAAGCACCATCAAATGATTATTAAGAGATGCTCTCCAGCATGAGTATGAGATGTCAATCCTTTCACTCATAGGTTGATATTTAACTGACCTCTTGATGTAGGTCCTCTGCAGAGGAATAGAGATTCAGACTTGTTAGATATGTTAGGTCAAAGAGCTGGCTTAAGGAGATCGAGATAACCAAAGACCTATGTCGCATGCTGTCACGATATATGCACGTATCCTCTGACCAGAGACAGATGTGTTATCATATATCTGAGTATATACATTTGGCAGACCGATAGGTTGATGGCCTAATCAAGGTCTATACACCGACGCGCTGGTGTGCATTGAAAAACACATCGATCGTGTCATCTAAAACTAGACCACTGTCGTTGTATTGACCGATGGATTTTAACAGAAAATTTTATGTTTATTATTTATACAAGATGTGTATAGTGTCAAGTAGAGGAGTGTCGAACTCAGGGAGGCAAACTATTGGAAATTAGGGGAAAACTATAGAAATCCTAAGGTAAAAGGTTTCATGATTTTTACTTTATTTTTAGGGATTATTCTGGATTTTATATTATTTTTATGAATTTTATATTGTTTTGTGATTTTTAAGTATTTTATCTTTTATTTTAGAAAATATTTTTAAATTTTTATTTGGTTTTTATTTTATTATTTTTATGCTTTTATTTTATTTTATGTTTTTTATGAATTTTCTAGAAGGTTTTTAGAATTTTTATGGCTTTTGATTTATTCTTAAGGTGAAAATGAGATTTTTATAGAAAACAGATTTTATTTTCGATTTTTCAATTAGAAAATAGTAGCAACATATTTTTATTTAGTTTATTAGAAAGTAGGTAAAATTATCTTTAAAATGATATATAATACGTATTTTTGTGATTTTTCTTGAATTAGTTATGATTTTTCAAAATTTTAATGAGTTTAGTATTTTTTATGGATTTTTATTTGATTTTTATATAATTTTTTATTTATTGTGTGCAATATGGTAAAAAAATGTAGGTGATTTTTATAAAATTATTAAGAGTGTATTTATATTTTTTATAAATTTTTAAAGTTTGTTATATTTTTTAGTATTTTTTAATGATTTAAAATAGAAAATCTTTTTATTTTGCAAAACTTTATTTGATATTGTATATAGTATAATACTAGTATTTAGTATGTATTTTTATTATATTTTTATGTTTTGTATTTTTATTTTTATTATGTATAGGATATGATATTGTTACAGGGGTATAGACGTAATTATCAGAAGTGTTGGGGTGCACGTATGAATTGCAGGATATTAGGGAATCCGCACGCAATTTGACCACTACTCACGTGCCATCCACGTGCTTGCTCCTCCGATTGGATTTATATGTAATTGAGAATTTCTCGGGGCATTTAGTGTAAATTTAGCCTAAAATTAACGAGACCTCACACGCGGATCACGTGAGGTCAACTAGAGTGGTAGGCGGTGGTTGTCCAACTACCCAGCCCCTAGCGCGATACAATGCGTTAGATATATCCGCAATCGAAAGACTATGTGCGGAATTGGAGATCAGTTCCCGTTCTTCCCCAAATCAAAAGCTTCCCTGCGAAGCTTATGACTTTGTTCATGTTGTGCGGTTCAATCTCTAAAGGTTGGATGGTGTTCAATCGACATAATGATGCAGTTCTCATATGACGATGTGAAGCGGTTGGTGATGACCCCACATGTGTTATTACAGGTTCCAGATGTGATAAATGAAGTCTTGGTTCAGCGATTTCTCTAGGTGGATCTATCAGGATGGGCGATAGTGATCTCGATTGATTCTCAGATGGTGTTGATGATGAAACTCCAAATGTTCGTGTCGCTCCAGATCATTCGTACGAGATGATGCTTCAATGGATTTGATTTCCAGATGTAAATCGAAGATCAGAACAAGACTTGCATGTATAAACAAAGGCTCGAGGATTCGGTTTCTCGGTCGAAAGTTAAATACAAAATGGCAGGTGGATAGATGGAATGATCCTTCGACAAAAATGGAGGAGTAAGGATCGATACTCAGACCCGATGGATCTGAGGCAGTGATCTCGATAGAAGGTGCAGATGAAAGTGATGAAAATCGGAATGAAATCAGATGAAAATCAGTGGATCGAGAAAGAAAATAAAGGGATGAGATTAGGAGAGAAGGAAGAAGCAGAGAAGAGAAATCGAAAGGAAAAAGGAGTAATAGTAGATAAGATCTAACTTGTGGGAGTTGGATAATGCGGTTCTCGCCTGGGGTCAGAGCTCGTCGGAGCTCCAAAGTAGTCGCCTGCAACACGATGGCTTGTGTGGAGGCTTGCGCGCGACGGAGCGGTGTTGCGACGTCGTCACAGATCACACCGTTCCTCCTCTCTCGCTCGTTGCTCGACGACACAAAAGATGGAGGCATGTCATGTGAAACCCCGAATTTTCTTTTTCAAAAATCTGGAGTATTTTTGACATCCAAAAAATTCAAATAATCACACCATTACGTAGATCTCGTCGAGATCTTTCCAACGAGTCCAAGAACACCTAATTCTGATATACCTAGCTCAAGTTATCGTTGTTTTAAGAATCATAGTCGGGACCCATATATGGATCCGAACCGGATCCGAATCGAGATCCAAATTCACCTCTCCTTTTATAAATAGGAGATGGTAGGCTGTTCTCTAAAAGCCCTAGCCACCACCATCCTTCCCTCTCTTTGGAGCACCACCACCTTGGTCGATTTTATCATTGGGAGGCCGCCGTCGACGTCAGAGAAGGAGCTCCGATCAAAGATCCGTGACCACCATCACGTAGGAAAGCTCGAGGTCACCTTCGTACGTGCATTCACGTTCCGATCGAGCGACGGAAATAGCATTTCCGTGTGAGAGGAGAACCCGAGGGAACATCCTCGGAGGTAACGATGAATACCTTCCTCTTGCTGTTAGCTTCATACGACTTTTGTGCCTATATGCTTGAACATGTTTAGAGCCTTGGTTATTCTTATGATGTATTTCATAAACTAGTAACGATAGTCCCCTTCCTCTTGTGGTTTCACCCAATCACTCGTCATATATGTTAAGTCGATTAAAATTTTGGGTATGAAGATGTCACTCAATCTATTATCAAATTTCGAGGTATTATGAAGATGGCTATTTGTAATATTCGTAAACCGTACCATACTAAATTGTTTATTTGAAATTATTATTCCGAAGAACATCTTGATTTCCTATGGTTGTTTATCTATGCCAATGAGAATGTTAGATCTGATAGGCCCTAAAAAGATTACTGGATGACAGTTGTTTTCCTCCTAAAAGCTTCAAATTCGGGGATAGATATGGATGCTAATGTCGTTCACAACTCTCTCATGATGTTGGGATACGATGGCATCGTTTGTTAAACTCTCATAATATATTGATTTTGCCGATGGATATAGGATGAGGTTTGGATTTTTGGTCTCACGGAATATCATATCAACACACGTAGATAGCAAGTGAATGTGGTGGTTATATGATCTCGTTTCATCCTTTTTGTAAATTAATTATTATTTTTGGATTATGAACGTTTTAGTATATACATGGCTCTTCTCCTACTAGATGAATTTTGTGGTTGGAAATCAACTTTCATTGGTCAGGTATTCGAGCTTTCTTGGAGAATAGATCAGCAAAAAGGGAACTCTTACTATTCCATTACACTTATATTTGACGTTTTTTTTACATAACACATGACAATAATTGTATCCTCACATTATTCTGATATGAAATGCATCTCCCGTGAATTATTTCCATAGTTAATACAGAAGGGAAGTGTTACGTTAATCCTATCATCATCATAATTTCATTGGTATTTCACGTAGGTAGAAGTTATGATATTAATCCATGTTTGGCCCTATTAAGGGAATATGGAATCGAGTGGACGTTATTCTATTAATACCTATGTTAAAGTGCGTTAAACATATT
Source organism: Ottelia alismoides (assembly GCA_037367405.1). Lineage (NCBI taxonomy): Eukaryota > Viridiplantae > Streptophyta > Magnoliopsida > Alismatales > Hydrocharitaceae > Ottelia > Ottelia alismoides. Next base: position 790,373 of record JAZKJV010003146.1, on the reverse strand, counting down.
CACATTTTTGTTAGGAATAGATAACGTGCATAAATGTGTATTATTAGTCAAAAATGTTAACGGTGTAAGTAGTTTGAAAACTTATGGATTTGATTACAATTTGACAATGCATGTTTCAAAAGAGGTCTCGTGATTTAAGAATTCAACATAAATCCATCAACAAAATAGAAAAATTGTGAATATTGATAAGATCTTTGGCGTAAGTTTGAAACTCATTCATATAATATGATTATTATCGTGTGCAACCAAATCTCTAGCACGTAGTTGATATCGTGTTGATTTACAATATGCATTGTCTCTTTGCTGAGAGCTTAAGATGATGGGGTAGATGGAGTTAGGTGCCTCAAGGTTTTGGGTATGTACCCTTGAGCCCCGGGTAGATGCCAAGAATATCGCGACCCCAACGGACGAGTTGGGTGACGTTGCACCTAGCAGCCCGGTTGCATCCGGAGTCGCTCGACGGAGTAGGCAGGTGGCACGGTTGGCTTTCTTGGTTTCGCACTTATACACGATATTAAAACTCGGTGTAGAGTTAGATGTGGCCGCATCGAATTCTACTTTGAGTATTATTATTATGAGAGGTGTTCTGGGATGTGGTTTGAAGTTGGAGAATGAGGTTTTGGTTTATTCATTTTATGATTGGAAAGAGGATCTTGAGGGCTTACTCAAGATGGATACCAAGTTACCGCTTAGCGGAGGCCTGCGAGTCGCGTACTTGCATGTGCTGAAATAATACAAGTAATGATAAATGATCGAATACTGGAAATTGTAATTGCAAACCATTATGGTTTATAACCAACTTGTAGAAATATCAAGACCATTGTAGTAGTACTTAATGATTATTAAATAAATAAATAAAGTTAGTTGTTGTATGATCCAAGGTGAATTAGAATAACTGGATGACTTCCTCGTTTTCTACCATATATACTTACGTTTTTAAATAGAGTTGAATACACATCCTTTGCTTCCTCCTACCTGAGCTACTGTAGTATTTGTCTCATTACTGGGCAATTGCTTATAACGTTAGCCTTGTGTGAACCCAACAGGTGTAGCTGAGCAGCAGCCGCAACAGTAGCGGCTTTGAGAAGATCATACTTTTCTTGTCATATTTGCATCAGCCAGTGTGCGTCCTGCTTAGAGTAATTTATTTACTTCCGTCTTATTTTATGTTATTACTGAGAGACATTGTAGTGAGACACGTGGAGAGTTTTTCTACAAAGTTTGAGATTTTCTAATGTATCTCATATCATGGACATGGACTTGATGAGTATTGATGAGAATGGATGTTGCATTTTTCTTTCCATTTTATGCTATTCTCCCGTTGTTATTTATATTTCAAATGTTAATCTATTGTGCATAAGATGGTTTGCTGAGTATCATAGATCATGGGCGTATTTGGACCGTAGGTCCGACGCTCCCGTCCCGTCGGTTTCGGTAGCCGGAGGGGCGAGCGTTATAGATGGTATCAGAGCCCGATACTCCATTCCCTCTTTTGTATATTAGATTATCAGTGGGATTTGAATTATAAATACAATGATAAGCCTTTTGACCTTATCATTAGTTTAAGGATAATAATATAAGTCATACTTAACGTGTCCATCGTCTCTCTAATCATGGGAAAAAATTCTAATATAATGATTCTCGCAGGGAATCATGCCGCCTCGTGTTGACCTTGATGTTGCACAACAGCTGGCCTTGCTAGTTCAGGCCGTACAGGGTATACAACAACGTCAGGAGGTATTGGAGCAAAGGCTCCTTCAGCAGGATGATTCCTCGTACCAGCCCTCTCGTGAGGAGGAGGGCAGTGTTCACCCTTCGGTGTCTCTGGACCCAGAAGGATCAGATGACCTAGAGACGCTGCAAAAACATCAGACGACCTACGCAGCATATCAGAGATCTAAGGTGCCACAATTCTTTGGCACCGGCACGCCAGATGAGGCTGAGATATGGCTAGATCACGTATCTAAAGTGTTGACGATGATTCATGCTTCTGAAGAGTCTTGGCTTACATTTGTGGAGTTTTCACTAGCAGGTTATGCTGAGCGTTGGTGGTTCGCCGCCAAGGAACATCTGGAGGATCCCATAACATGGGAAATTTTTCTTGATGAGTTCCGTAGTCAACTCTATCCTGATCACTGGGTTGAGGATCAGAGGAGGTTATTTGCTGAGCTGAAGCAGGGGTCAATGACGGCCCAAGAGTACCTCATTCGTTACACTGAACTCTCCCGCCACTCTCCCGCGACTACTGCTTTTCCCGAGGAGAATTTACAGAAGTTTATCCGGGGACTGCGTGACGATGTGCAACACCAGCTATCTGCATTAGATTTCACTTCCATCAAGGAGGTAGCCGCTAAAGCTATCAAGATGGAGGCAACTCAGAGTCGGCTTCAGGGAAGTTCATTACATTTCCAACCACCTCAGCCCGGGAAATCTGCTCGTCGAGATTTCTATAGAGCTCGTAGAGAGCGTCGTTTCCACCCAATGGCTACCTCTCCTACCATTAGCAGATTTTCCCCTACACCTACTTTGGGGCAGGGCTTGGCGAGTCGCGGTTCTACTTCCTTTCGCTCTTCGACACACTCGCAGAGTTGTAAGACAGGAGGTGCTAGCCTTGTCTAGAGAGGCTCCTTTTCTCAGCCAGGAGATCATAGGTGTTTCCACTGCCAACAGCCGGGCCATTTCAAGACCAAGTGTCCCTTACTTGCCAGCAGCTCAGGCAGTCATCAACCAAATATACGACCAACTTTCTCATCCACAAATTCATATGGATCAGCTTCTCGTCATGGAGGTCGAGGTTTTCAATGTCCTCCATCACGACCAACCTTTAGTGATGCAGGTTCTAATGCCCCACCACAGCCTCAGGGACAGTTGAACGCAATCACACAGGAGCAGGCCCACGCCTCAGGAGCTGTAGTGCGAGGTATGATTTCACTACATGGTATATCCTTACACGCCTTATTTGATTCGGGAGCTACGCACTCTTTTCTAGCACATCGCTTAGTATCCAAGTTGGATAAAGAACCAGTCTACGTTCCATCTCCTTACTACATCAAGGGTCCAGGGGGCCAATTATTCATAGTGCGACAAGCGATGGAGAAGGTAGCAGTGCAGATTTGCAGGCACCTAATGCCTGCATATCTTTTACTCATTCAGCTAGAAGATTTTGATGTCATCTTAGGTATGGATTGGCTCGAGCAACATCACGCATGTCTTGATTGCTTCGAAAAGACGGTAGAGTTCCATATACCAGACATACCTACCTTTCAGTTTGATGGACGTGCCTCAGATAGTGAGGTCTTATATGTATCGGCATTGAAGGCCCAACACTTGCTCGATCAGGGTTGCATAGGTTTTCTCCCCTATGTTGTGGAGTTACCTGCCGAAGATCGTATGATTGAAGATGTCAAGATTGTACGAGATTTTCCTGATGTATTTCCAGAGGAATTACCTGGACTGCCGTCAGAGAGGGAGATCGAGTTCGAGATTACTTTGATACCTGAGACGCAACCGATCTCCATACCTCCATATCGAATGGCACCAGCCGAACTCAGGGAGCTCAAAGTACAACTGCAAAAGTTGTTGGAAAAGGGATTTATCCGTCCCAGTACATCACCTTGGGGAGCACCGGTCCTCTTCGTAAAGAAGAAGGATGGGTCTATGCGTTTATGCATCGACTACATGCAATTGAATGAAAGTACGGTGAAGAACCGTTATCCACTTCCACGAATAGATGATCTTTTTTATCAATTGCAAGGAGCGGCAGTATTCTCAAAGATTGACCTACGATCGGGTTATCATCAATTGAGAATTAAGAACACAGATGTGCTTAAATCTGCTTTTCGTACCAGATACGGCCACTATGAGTTTGTGGTTATGCCGTTTGGACTCACGAACGCACCTGCCGCGTTCATGGACATGATGAACAGAATTTTTCGTCCATACTTAGATCGGTTTGTGGTAGTATTCATTGATGATATTTTGATCTACTCACGTGATGAGCATGAGCATGAGCAGCACCTTCGTACTATTCTCGAGACACTCAGAGAACACAAGTTGTATGCAAAATACAACAAGTGTGAATTTTGGCTTACCGAAATAGCTTTCCTCGGTCATGTAACATCAGGAACAGGTGTGGCAGTTGATCCAGCCAAGATAGAGGCTGTTATGTCCTGGGAGCAGCCCAAGACGGTCACCGAGATACGCAGCTTCTTAGGCCCCGCCGGCTACTACAGACGTTTTGTTAGGGGCTTCTCGCAGCTAGCTCTACCACTTACTCGTCTGACACAGAAGGATGTTCCTTTCATTTGGAGCAACAAGTGCGAGCTGAGCTTTCGTATGCTGAAAGAAAGACTGACCAGTGCCCCGATTCTCACCCTTCCGTCAGGCCCCTTAGACTTTACAGTGTATACTGATGCATCAAAGGAGGGTTTAGGAGCCGTGTTGATGCAACGTGGTCATGTTGTGGCATATGCATCACGACAATTAAAGAGTCATGAACGGAACTACCCTACTCATGACTTGGAGTTGGCAGTTATAGTATTTGCGTTGAAGATATGGCGTCACTATTTATATGGGGTCACGTTCAAGATTTTTACAGATCACAAGAGTCTCAAATATATCTTTGACCAGCGAGAGTTGAATATGAGGCAAAGGCGATGGATGGAGCTATTGAAGGATTATGACTGCACTATCTCTTACCATCCGGGTAAGGGGAATGTAGTAGCAGATGCTTTGAGTAGAAGAGCACATACCGAGGGCACCACAGCATGGCTACAGACTTGGGATATGCTCGCAGCACTTAGTGAATGGCACCCCTTTGACAGTACTACATACGATGTAACTGTACCTGCCAAGTATAGTGGACTATGGGATAGGATTGTGCATGGTCAGCAAACAGATCAGAAGTTACAAGACTTATTCCATCGATGCCTGAAGGAGGAGTTTGATGGATTCAGAGTCTGTGAGTCCATCTTATGGAAGGGGGACCATGTCTGTGTCCCTGATGATGGTGAGTTAAGGAGGGACATCCTAGATGAGGCTCATTGTTCTAGATTATCTATCCATCCAGGGAGTACCAAGATGTATAGAGACCTTCGTTAACACTTCTGATGGGAGGGGATGAAGAGAGATATTGCAGAATATGTTACTCGTTGCCTTACGTGCCAGTTGGTGAAGGCAGAGCACAAGCATCCTCCTGCCTTGTTACAGTCACTTCCTGTTCCATTGTGGAAATAGGAGAGTATCTCTATGGACTTCGTGACATCCTTAGCTCGTACAGTAGGTGGATATGATGCCATTTGGGTTATTGTGGACAGGTTGACCAAGTCCGCACATTTCATTCCCGTGAACATGACATGCACTCCGGTAGATCTGTCCAAGCTATATATTCAGCATGTTATTCGCTTGCATGGGATTCCCAAAGAGGTTGTATCTGATAGAGACTCTCGTTTTACATCGCATTATTGGAAGAATTCATGAAGGCCCTAAAAACCGAACTATGTCTTAGTTCAGCCTATCATCCGCAGACTGACGGGCAATCAGAGAGGACAATTCAGACCCTTGAAGACCTACTCACAGCATGTGCCATTGAGTGGCAAGGATCTTGGAAGGATCACCTTCCTTTAATTGAATTCACCTATAACAACAGCTACCATGCTAGTATTGGTATGGTACCTTTTGAGGCATTGTATGGGCGAAGATGCACTATTCCCTTGTATTGGCAGGAAGTGGGTGACAAGGGTATTTATTCCACTCAGATAATCGACACAACAAGAGCAGTAGAAACGGCTAGGAAGAAACTATTGACTGCACAGAGCCGTCAGAAGAGCTATGCTGATCAGAGACGTCGTGATCTTGAATTTGATACCGGAGACTTTGTATTCTTAAAAGTATCTCCAATGAAAGGTATTCAGAGATTTGGTGTCAAGGGCAAGTTGGCACCACGATTCGTTGGCCCTTTTGAGATCTTATCTCGCATTGGGAAGGTAGCATACCGAGTAGCACTCCCCCCTCACTTGGCAGGCGTGCATGATATATTCCATGTGTCAAACCTCCGGAAGTATATTCGAGACCCTCGACATGTGATTAGCTATGAGGATCTCACGGTTGAACCAAATTTATCTTTTCCTGAGGCACCCGTGCAGATTTTAGACCGGGCAGTCAAGAGGTTACGATGGAAAGACATCCCTTTAGTCAAGGTATTGTGGCAAAGTCAGAATGTTGAGGAGGCCACCTGGGAGCCTGAGGCAGATATGCGACAGAAATACCCCTATCTTTTTGAAGGTATGTTCACGAAACCCTATTTCAATCCTCTTTAAGATTTTTATGGGTTTCGTTCTCTTTAAGATTTTTATGCCTGAATCTACACCACATTCAAAACTTATATGTTAAATCCTACGTCTCGAGGACGAGACTTCCTTTAAGATTTTTATGATGTGAAACCCCGAATTTTCTTTTTCAAAAATCTGGAGTATTTTTGACATCCAAAAAATTCAAATAATCACACCATTACGTAGATCTCGTCGAGATCTTTCCAACGAGCCCAAGAACACCTAATTCCGATATTCCTAGCTCAAGTTATCGTTGTTTTAAGAATCATAGTCGGGACCCATATATGGATCCGAACTGGATCCGAATCGAGATCCAAATTCACATCTCCTTTTATAAATAGGAGATGGTAGGCTACTCTCTAAAAGCCCTAGCCACCACCATCCTTCCCTCTCTTTGGAGCACCACCACCTTGGTCGATTTTATCATTGGGAGGCCGCCGTCGACGTCAGAGAAGGAGCTCCGATCAAAGATCCGCGACCACCATCACGTAGGAAAGCTCGAGGTCACCTTCGTACGTGCATTCACGTTCCGATCGAGCGACGGAAATAGCATTTCCGTGTGAGAGGAGAACCCGAGGGAACATCCTCGGAGGTAACGATGAATACCTTCCTCTTGCTGTTAGCTTCATACGACTTTTGTGCCTATATGCTTGAACATGTTTAGAGCCTTGGTTATTCTTATGATGTATTTCATATACTAGTAACGATAGTCCCCTTCCTCTTGTGGTTTCACCCAATCACTCGTCATATATGTTAAGTCGATTAAAATTTTGGGTATGAAGATGTCACTCAATCTATTATCAAATTTCGAGGTATTATGAAGATGGCTATTTGTAATATTCGTAAACCGTACCATACTAAATTGTTTATTTGAAATTATTATTCCGAAGAACATCTTGATTTCCTATGGTTGTTTATCTATGCCAATGAGAATGTTAGATCTGATAGGCCCTTAAAAGATTACTGGATGACAGTTGTTTTCCTCCTAAAAGCTTCAAATTCGGGGATAGATATGGATGCTAATGTCGTCCACAACTCTCTCATGATGTTGAGATACGATGGCATCGTTTGTTAAACTCTCATAATATATTGATTTTGCCGATGGATATAGGATGAGGTTTGGATTTTTGGTCTCACGGAATATCATATCAACACACGTAGATAGCAAGTGAATGTGGTGGTTATGTGATCTCGTTTCATCCTTTTTGTAAATTAATTATTATTTTTGGATTATGAACGTTTTAGTATATACATGGCTCTTCTCCTACTAGATGAATTTTGTGGTTGGAAATCAACTTTCATTGGTCAGGTATTCGAGCTTTCTTGGAGAATAGATCATCAAAAAGGGAACTCTTACTATTCCATTACACTTATATTTGACGTTTTTTTTTACATAACACCTGACAATAATTGTATCCTCACATTATTCTGATATGAAATGCATCTCCCGTGAATTATTTCCATAGTTAATACAGAAAGGAAGTGTTACGTTAATCCTATCATCATCATAATTTCATTGGTATTTAACGTAGGTGGAAGTTATGATATTAATCCATGCTTGGCCCTATTAAGGGAATATGGAATCGAGTGGACGTTATTCTATTAATAGCATTGTTAAAGTGCGTTAAACATGTTCACATTTTTGTTAGGAATAGATAACGTGCATAAATGTGTATTATTAGTCAAAAATGTTAACGGTGTAAGTAGTTTGAAAACTTATGGATTTGATTACAGTTTGACAATGCATGTTTCAAAAGAGGTCTCGTGATTTAAGAATTCAACATAAATCCATCAACAAAATAGAAAAATTGTGAATATTGATAAGATCTTTGGCGTAAGTTTGAAACTCATTCATATAATATGATTATTATCGTGTGCAACCAAATCTCTAGCACGTAGTTGATATCGTGTTGATTTACAATATGCATTGTCTCTTTGCTGAGAGCTTAAGATGATGGGGTAGATGGAGTTAGGTGCCTCAAGGTTTTGGGTATGTACCCTTGAGCCCCGGGTAGATGCCAAGCGCGACCCCAACGGACGAGTTGGGTGACGTTGCACCTAGCAGCCCGGTTGCATCCGGAGTCGCTCGACGGAGTAGGCAGGTGGCACGGTTGGCTTTCTTGGTTTCGCACTTATACGCGATATTAAAACTCGGTGTAGAGTTAGATGTGGCCGCATCGAATTCTACTTTGAGTATTATTATTGTGAGAGGTGTTCTGGGATGTGGTTTGAAGTTGGAGAATGAGGTTTTGGTTTATTCCTTTTATGATTGAAAAGAGGATCTTGAGGGCTTACTCAAGATGGATACCAAGTTCCCGCTTAGCGGAGGCCTGCGAGTCGCGTACTTGCATGTGCTGAAATAATACAAGTAATGATAAATGATCGAATACTGGAAATTGTAATTGCAAACCATTATGGTTTATAACCAACTTGTAGAAATATCAAGACCATTGTAGTAGTACTTAATGATTATTAAATAAATAAAGTTAGTTGTTGTATGATCCAAGGTGAATTAGAATAACTGGATGACTTCCTCGTTTTCTACCATATATGCTTACGTTTTTAAATAGAGTTGAATACACATCCTTTGCTTCCTCCTACCTGAGCTACTTTAGTATTTGTCTCGTTACTGGGCAATTGCTTATAACGTTACCCTTGTGTGAACCCAACAGGTGTAGCTGAGCAGCAGCCGCAACAGTAGCGGCTTTGAGAAGATCATACTTTTCTTGTCATATTTGCATCAGCCAGTGTGCGTCCTGCTTAGAGTAATTTATTTACTTCCGTCTTATTTTATGTTATTACTGAGAGACATTGTAGTGAGACATGTGGAGAGTTCTTCTACAAAGTTTGAGATTTTCTAATGTATCTCATATCATGGACATGGACTTGATGAGTATTGATGAGAATGGATGTTGCATTTTTCTTTCCATTTTATGCTATTCTCCTGTTGTTATTTATATTTCAAATGTTAATCTATTGTGCATAAGATGGTTTGCTGAGTATCATAGATCATGGGCGTATTTGGACCGTAGGTCCGACGCTCCCGTCCCGTCGGTTTCGGTAGCCGGAGGGGCGGGCGTTATATGTCACTCCTCTCTCTAGCGCACAAGAACTCGGAGATCAGGGGGATCAAAATGGTGGATACAACGACATGACATAGGGTGGAGGTCTATTTACCGGGTTAGGAAGCTTGGGGAGCACATGAGCAGGTGGCTTCACCGCTGAGAGTTGGTGTCACCGGAGCAGTTGGGGGAACGACCGATCGTTGGGTTGTTGGCGGAAAGGAGAAAAGGGGCGGCAGGCGTGGGAATAAGAGAAGGTCGGGGACGAAAGAAGGAAGAAAGAGGGGGAAGAGAGAAGGGAAAGGTAGAGAGAGGAAATAAAATAAAATTAAATAATAAAATTAATAAAGTAATTAATATAATTAATAATAGTTTAAATTAATAATTAAATAAAATAAATTAATTAAGATATAATTAAATGCATAATTAAGTAATTAATTAAGATATCAATTAAATAAATAAATTATTAAATAATTAAATATATAATTAAGTAATTACATAAATTAATAAAAAATTAAATAAATATATAAATAAATAAGTAAATAAATAAATAAATTATTATATACTTAAATTTAATAATAAATATTAATATATAAGGATATGACATATTTTAAATAATAAATTACGGTTCATTGTACAATATACCAATACAGTCCTGAAACCCACATTTTTCATATTAACTCTAATTTAGTGAAATCAGTGTCATTTTGTAGATAATTAAATAATTTTAATTTTAAGACCGAGTTTGTCCAATTCAGAGTCCATTTGGCCGAGTTATGAGGTCCAGAAAATTTAGGTAGCGGCTTCGTGGCTTCGAATTTATTGGCATTTTAACTTAAATTATATTTTTATTTTTATATTAATTTTTAGAATATTTTTAGAAAAGAAATCAAGTTAATCAGATTTACGGTTAATTAATTAAAATACAGGAAGTTTCTACATATTGTACATATAGACAAGGGAGCCCGAACGCCAAAACTCACCCGATTTATTCTAATATTTTTTTGATATTTTTAATAAATAACTTTAAGTATAAAATGAAGTTTAAAAGTGAGTTTGGTTCGTTTGGAGTTTTCTATAAATAGTTATGAACCTCAGATGTTGGCTTTTACAGCTTTTTCGGTTCATTGTAATTAATTATTTTTGTGTTGAATTATTTTTCTGATATTTTTATTAAAAAAATATTTTTATGAACAACTTTTATAAAGGAAGTATTTTGGTTCAGAATTTTCTTGATTGTAAACAAAAAATGAGAAATATTTACAAGGTGGGAAATGTGTTTATGTATAATTATTGGTCTTAGTTTTCTATTATTTTATATGTTAGGATCCTTATCTCCTCCTACTTATTTATTTTGTCGACCAAGTCAATATTGACCCGTTCTTGGGGTTAGGATCAGTCTGTACATGATTATGTCCATCCTTCTTTTCTTTTTATTTTCCTTTTTCTCTTTATTCTTTTATTTGAGTAAAATAAGTGTTAAATATATAATATTAATTTTTGTGATTAGAATATTAATTAATGGGAATTAATGAATATTTACATTTATTTTATCAAAGATTTAGCCAAAATGAAAGAATATAGGCGATGAATGACGGATTCATCATGCATACAAGGGTATATGAGTAATACGATCTCTCAAAGGGATCATACAGGTTCATTTACTGAACCGGAAGACATGAGCTCACTCATGAGATATTGGGAATCAAATTCCGTGCACGATCGTCTCGCTTTGGAAGCTTGACTAATTTTGTAGGTTTTGATACATACTTTTGAAAAGAATATGATCAACACCTAGGTACGATATATGATTTAAAAAGTATATGATGGATACCGACTCCCAATGACCAAATGAGAAACTTAATGATAAAACCCTGAAGGAGATACTCTAAATAGATCTAAAATTTCTGGTTTATTCTAGGTTTTCCAGTATGCAGGATGTACATGTACTAGGAATACCTGAGGGTGATGTGATCATAAACGATTGTATAACCATAACGCTTCCCATTACGAGGGAGTGGTGAAACATGTATCGATTTTAGTGACTCCTCTCTGTAGATAAGTAATCTAATCTTTGTCTAAATGTGGACATTGATCTGAATGTGATTCAGAAGTAATCAAAAATTAGATCTACGGTCTTGATTTAATCAGGCATCGTGGGAGGTCCCCAAGATCTAGATTAGAGATATAATCTCAATATCTGAGTTAATATATATAGAAGTACAATTGTCCTTTCCTTATCTCCAAGTATCTTCAGAGAAAGTACATTATTCTTGAAAGAATTCAAGAATAATTTCATTGTTGATAATGTTTCTGAGCATTGAGCAAAAAATGGATAGTTAAATGTGACTTAATTATTATAAATAATGTGAATATTATTCATATTATTTGGGCTCATGAGAATGGACATCTGAGATGATTAAATATTATTTAATTATCATGTATGTGAATAATATGGATAGCACTATCCATATTATTCATGGATATTATAAATGTGATTTATAATATTTTCGAGAGAGATAATTATAATTTGTATTTACGAATTTATAATTGATGTGAACTGGATTCATATTGGATAATTAAAATGTAATTACATTTTATTTTAAATATATGAATATGATTCATAAATATTAGTGGCATGATTACAATTATCACAAAATAATTTGGAATTATATTGGTGAATAATTGTACAACAAATGTTGTTGCATTTCTTGGATTTTGGAGAGATCTGGAATCTCACCAAAGTAAGAAAAGGAGATACACATTCCATATATACGGAGTGGACGGCCATGGAGTCACACTCCAAGTATGGCCATCCACTCTATATGAGGAAGGATGACTCTCTTTCCTTTATTCACACATGAAATTGATTTGAATTGAAATTAAATGTGTTGTATATATATTTGCAACATATTTAATTTTATTTCAAATTGATAATTGATGTTGGTAATTAAAATACAATAAGATCATGGCCATTGATTGAAAGCACATATCAATCTCAGCTATTGATTTTGTGAGCACATGGATTGTAATTTATGGATATCCAAAATATTATAAATAGAAGGGTAGACCAAGATTTTTATTTTACAACAATACATACAATGTGAAACACATCATCTCTCTCTAATTTCTCATGGTTTTCCTCTCTCTTCCTCAATAATGTGGTCATCCACTTGTTGACCTAGAGATCCTTGTATCCACGGCATCGTCGTTATACTATCGGATCGACTGGTCATGGATCTCTGTCTCCTTCGGTATGTCTCGCTCGTGAAGAAGATCTCAAATCTTGTGAGACGAGATCATGAGATTAGACACTTGAATCACAAACATGGATTGTGAGGAGCATGCATTTCATCAATACGCTCTCAAGTGTCCCGCCTGTCAAATCGGACTTGAGACAGGAGGTCTCTTCCTTTAGAAATTCGATCGCAACCATGCTTCAAGAGGTAACCCTAATATCTTGTTTGCGGGTTAAAGGAAACAATCCGAGAAGTGTTCTTGGATCATGTGGTTTCATCATTTTAAAAAATTGTAAATTCCGCTACCTCGAGCTACTAGTGCAACTAGTCGCTCCCGATCGCATATGATGCGATCTCTACGTTTTCGTGATGCACCTAAGGATTTTCCCATATCCTTCATATATAACAATCAAAGCAAACCTAACACTCTCCCCAACCCCCCAATCCCACCCCCTTCCTCCCCCGTCACCAACCTCCCCCTCCAGCCTCTTCCTTCTATTACCTCTCCTCCGACCTCACACAATACCTTCTCACCCGAACTTTCCCTCGAGCCTTTTCCTCCGCCCACCTCTCCTCCGAGTTCGCACAACTCCTCCGGTGACCTCCACCCATCTCTCCTCCTACCTCGCACAACCCATCCTATCCTCCGACCTCGAGCCTCTTCCTCCGCCTACCTCTCCTCCGAGCTCGCACAACTCCTCCGGTGACCTCCACCCATCTCTCCTCCGACCTCGCACAACCCATCCTCCTCCTCTACTGACCACTCCCTCCAGCGTCTTCCTCCTCCACTACCAACCTTTCCCTCTAGTCGTGGGATTCATCTAGAACAAACATCAAGAAAATGGATGACTTGAGCATGATCATGCTTCGCATAAGGTTTGACGTGATGAAGTCGAGTGGAGTGACGTGAATGCGGAGCTCTCCATGGTGTCTTCTCAGGTGGAAGGAACGTTGCTGCTCAAGGATGGTTTTGTGTCCTTCTGGCTAATTGGCACTTGATTGGAAATGGAAGAGCACCTTCTTTTCCTTCCCACACTTCTTTATTATCGTTCATATATCTTCTTCATCCTTCCATTCTTATCTATGTGTACTTGCTTTCTTTTTTATCCCAACATCCAAATCTGACTCACCATCACTCCCTCTCTCTTTCCATCATTTTCTTGTATCTTGACATAGCCTTGCACCTATGTATGGAGCATTGATGGAGCATAAACCTTAGATTTAAACTTCAAAAGCTCGAGCACCCTCGCGTTGATCTTGTAGATTCTTTGAAGCATCACTAGCATCTTCCACCAAGGTTCTTCTATCTTGAACCATTGTTCGAGGATCATTTGGGTTTCACCTCAACTACCTCAAATGAAGCTCCTCCTTGCACATTATCGGTGCTTACATTAATAGAGAGGGGGTTGAGGAAGAGCCCTTGCTTGAACGGGGAACTCAATCATAACCCTCCACTTGCACCTCATTCATCAAGCATCTTAAGGGGGTGCCTGGCAGCGTTAAGTAGCCAGTTGGGAGAGGAAGAAGAAGAGAAGAATTGAGAAGAGACAAAAAAGACATTTATCATCCATTTTTATTTAATTACCCTTGTGGTTTTAAGTTAACAACCATTTGGGATGCGAATTGATGGCAACCAACCCGAGTGATACAAATGATCATTGTGAAAGAAGTTGGGGGCACAAGTGATATTCCAAAAAAGTGAGGGATGCAATTGACATTGCAATATCTTTGAGGAGCACAACTGATAAAAACCCTATATATTAACTTACATTAGATAAATTGTGCATGTTTAGAGAAATTAAACGTGATCACGCATTTTTACCCCCAACATTTGTCCGAAGCCCGACACTAGTTATACTTGTGAGTTGAAGTTAAAAATTTGTATCTTTTTATTTAATTGGAGATAAAACCTCGTTCTTCACCTTGTCCGTCTTTATATACATAAAATGCAGCATTTACTTGTGCATTTATATCTCGGTTTCCGCAATTATTAAAATGCTGGTGGGCATACCTAATAATGATTGACCCTACTTGATGTCTATTTCCTTGACAATACAATATCGATATTTAACCCACTTACAAAGATAAGGACGAAAGCTCATCGATATTTATTTTAACCCACTCACGCAGATAAAGACGAATGTTCAACATCAGGCGCCCCACAACAAAAGACCACACACAACATTATCGACAAACAACTCCCCGTAAGTTGCAAAATGCCAATTTTGAACTCTAAACAACATATCAAAAAAATAGATTTTTGTACTTGTACCCCTGCAAGTTTATACAAATACTGCTCGTACTTTTGGGCAAAACACACTTGTGGCCCTTTACTGGGAAAGCGGGAAGAGCAAATGACGTCAACCCCTTGTGGAGGGCTATTCCATACGTAAGAAAAGAGCTAGAAACCTCACACATAAGCCTAACTTGATCAAGATGAAAGGGCAGTCTAAAGAGGGCGGGCATGGCCGTTCTTTGCAAACTCAGTCAGCTAGTTAACTGTATCGGTATATTTGCAGTAATTCGGAAGTGCACAAGTGTAACAAAACCCTTAAAAAAACAACCAAAATCCAAAAGCAAGCCCATCGGATTCACATGCTATAGCCTATATCCGATGTTAAAAGTGAGACAGGAGGGTTAATCATATAATCACACTGTTCTATCCTCAAATAAATACGTACACCTGATGGTTTATACTTAATAGTCTCATGTTGCCCTTTACTCGGAATAAAACCACGTGTTTGACAGCAAAACACCATTTAATACAGACAGCTCCCATGGATGGTGATGCCCACTCCTTTCCTCGGTCTCCTCACAGCACCAGCAATGGAGGATGCCCCCTGTCTTCTCTTCCTTCGCCCTGCTGCTGCTGCTCACCGACGTCGAGCAGCATGGTCACAACCCTCCGCATGGAGGGCCGGTTCATAGGGAGAGAGCTGGCGCATTGCAGCCCAATGTTGAGGGTCTTGCCAATCTCCTTCCTGAAGGACTTGTCGAGTTTGGGGTCCATCACATGATCCAACCCCTTCTGATCCAGTGTGCTGCATACCCACTTCACCAAATCCTTCTCGCCGAACTCCGGCTCCACTGGCCGCCTCCCCGTTACGAGCTCTAGTATCACAACCCCGAAGCTGTAGATGTCGCTCTTCTCGTTCACGCGCATTGTATAAGCATACTCTGTAATTACAAACAGAAAGCAAACATAAGTTCACACTCGATTCAGCTAAGAATTGATGTCTGAAGCAATAGGTTTACAACTATAAAACCATTTACCCACCAGGAGCAATATAGCCGCATGAACCAGCAATTATGGACATTGAATTAGGCCGCCTTCTTGAACTGTCCACAACCTTGGCAACGCCGAAGTCCGCGACCCGGGCGCAAAATTCTGCATCAAGGAGGATGTTGTTCGCCTTGATGTCACGGTGTACGATGGCCGGCACACAGTCGTGGTGGAGGTAGGAAAGACCCTCCGCAGCATTGAGGGCGATCTTGTACCTAGTTTGCCAGTTGAGCATCCAGCTCTTGCCAGAATGCAACAAGTCCCCCAAACTCCCATTGGGCATGTACTCATACACAAGGAGCTTGCAGTCCCTGTTCGAGCAGCAACACCAGAGCTTCACAATGTTCTTGTGCCGTATCTTTCCCAACGTTTCCACCTCTGCTTCAAAGCTTCCATCTTTGTTCTGACCCTCAATGTCGTGACCCTCTTTCTTTGACAATCCCCACAGTTTCTTCACGGCCACGGTCTCGCCGTTGCTGAGCACTGCCTTGTAGACCTTTCCAGAGGCACCAGAGCCGATCACGTTATCTTCATCTAAGCAATCTAAGATTTCGAATTCATTGAAACCCAATTTGTGGAAGGACATCAAAGTCCACTTGGGCCTGCCAATTTCTCGCCTACGCCGTTGGAACTTCCTGTACTTCCAGGCAAACCATGTAATGCCCGCAAGGAGCACAATGCCTGCCAGTATGAAGATGGATCCCAACAACCAGAGGTACCCACGATGCCTTCCCCCACTTTCGGGCACGGAACTGCAGAGGCCTTCAATGTCTCCACAGAGGCCTGGATTGCCCAGGAAGCTGTTCTTGAAGGTAGCAGTGGCGAACAGTGGAGGAATGCTCCCCGTAAGCTGATTATTGGAGAAATTAAAGCGATTCAGTGTCAAGTTCTGCAGCTGGATGGGTATCTCTCCGGTAAGGAGGTTGTTTGAGAGATCAAGATAGTTGAGCACAGGCAAACTTGCGAGCTCCGGTGGTATATTCCCAGTAAGTTGATTCATGGCAAGGTTCAACTCGGTTAGCTTCCTCCAGGAAGTGATGTCTCTTAGGAGCTCACCAGACAGGGAGTTGTTGCTTATATCGACCGTTCCAAGCTCGGACAGCGAGCCCAAAGCTGAAGGCATAAATCCTGAAAGGTGGTTGTTTGCTGCAGAGAACTCGTACAGCTTTGACAAAGCGCCCACTTCATCTGGAATGCTTCCGCTGAAATGGTTGCTTGATATAATAAGACTGGAGATGTTAGTTCCACCTGAAATCTGAGTTGAGATTACGCCCGAGAGCGAGTTCCTCGCGAGGTCGACGAGATAAATGTGTGGGAGGCACCATAGACCGGGAGGGACCTCCCCAGAGAGGAGATTGTTGCTAAGGCGAAGCCTTAGAAGAGACCTGCATCGCCCGAGGCCTTCCGGTATACTTCCAGACAGCATGTTGTGAATCATCAGAAGTTCCTGGAGAGTACCCATGTCACAGATTGCCGGCGGCACCTCGCCGGAGAATAGATTCTGGGAGAGGTCCACGAACACCAGTGGAGACTTGCTGCCAAGATCATGCGGCAACGTCCCGGTGAGCTGATTACTGAAGAGTCGCAACTCGGAGAGCTTTGCGGCACTCCCAGCTTCCTTGGGTACGCCTCCGACGAGTCTGTTCTGGTAAAGATTGAGACTTTCGAGCAGAGGAAGCCGGAAGAAATCAGGAGTGATGGTACCCACAAGTTGGTTCATGGAGAGATCGATGTTTTGAAGGGAGGTGAGATTCGCAATTCCCAGAGGAATCTCCCCGGTGAGCAGATTGCTATAGAGCTCGATCTGGAAGGCGCTCTTGAGCATGGATAGCTCCTTTGGGATTTGACCCACGAGGCCATTCTGCGAGAGATCGAGGTTCCGGAGGTGCCGGAGGTTTCCAAGGGAGGTGGGTATCTTCCCAACAAGGTTGCACTGAGCGAGCCAGAGGGTATCGAGGAGGGTAAGGTTCCCGAACTCCGCAGGAATGGGTCCGGGGGCGAAAGGGTTATAGGAGAGGTTGAGCTGTCGGAGTGAAGAGACGTTGCCGAGGAAGGCCGGGACGGCGTGGTTGAGAAGGTTATTAACGAGGGTGAGGTTCTGGAGGCGAGGGAACCACCCGAAGGAAGTGGGTATGTCGCCCGAGAAGTTGTTGCTGGAGAGATCGAGGTGGAGAAGGGAGGGGAGGAGGTGGAGGGTGGAAGGGAGGGGGCCGACGAGTATGTTCTGCGAGAGGTCGAGATGGGTGAGGGAAGAACAAGGGAGCAGGGAGGAGCTGGGGAGGGTGGAATTGATGTAGTTATTGGAAAGGGAGAGGCGCTGGAGTTTGGGGAGGAGGCAAAGGGAGGCGGGGAAGGGGCCGACGAGGTTGAGGTTGGAGAGGTCAAGAGAGGTGACAGAGGAGGAGGAGGAGGAGCAGGTCACGAAGGACCAGTTGCAGGGAGATGGATCGTTAGGGTTCCACGAGGAGAGGGAGGAGGATGGGTCCGAGAGGGAGGACTTGGCCTTGAGGAGGAGGAGGCCTTCCGGTGTGAGAGAGAGGGAAGGGGTGGGGTGGAGGATGAGGAGGAAGACGAGGAGGGTGAGCATTGTTTTGACGTGGGAGTTAGAAATGGCGAGTTTGGGAGTGGGGGGAAATATAAAGAGTGAGCGGTGGTTATTACGAGAGCAGTCAAGTGAAACCGACGTTTGTGAGTGCGGGGAGTTGGGCGATGCTTTGGGCATTCTTCCTACAGGGAGGGTGTGATGATATGATTTGGTGCAGCCGTACTCCGGATGGGAGGTTATGGAGAAAGAAGGGGGTGGTCGGTAAAACGAGAAGGAGAATATCCCTCATCTCTGCATGTGTCGTGACCTGTATTGTATGTGGACGTGCTTGCTTGGTTGTTTGCTCTGTTCACTTGGCTTGCCAACAAGTTGCTGTCCGTTGCACATGGCAGTGTTGGGTGTGATTCGTGTTTTAGTAGATGGATAGACAGGAGCTTGTGATTGTTTGTATTGAGGTGTTGGGAATAACAACTTAGCAAGTGCCATCGAAACGGCTGACTTTTCCTTTGTGCATCGGGTGGGTATCGAAGTCTTGGCTCCCTGCTCTCCTTGTGCCGGTGATGCCCATCTCCGTTCTCCGGTGACCTTTTGTATCACATCAGCCTAAAAAATATAGAGGATGGATCAGGTTTGCGTATGTTAATTATTATTGAGAAACATGGTTCTCGTATCTGAAATATGACCAAATAAACATCTCTTGTCATCGCCACCTTAATTTCTATCATGGAAATAAAACTTTTGACTTCAATGATTTATCTATGGTAAAAAATTAGTTTTCAAAAGTAAGGTGATCAAAAAATTGTAGCAACAATATGTTCGTTGTTGCACTCTTGCAACGGAAATTCTGTCATATGTACTACCCAATGATTCTATAGTTAAAATATCTTAAATTTTGTGGCTACCAGAAAGTTCGCTGTAGAAGAAAGAATCCATAGATATTTTTTTTAGTCAGTATTTTATCGCTAATATGATAAATTGTTGTAGGATCTTATGCTTTATTACTCTAAGGAACAGTTCGACAACCTACCTCTTCTCTCTCCATGTGGGCCCCACTTTATTTCTTTTTTAAAAAATTAAATAAATCAATTCTCCATCGTCAATTCCATCAAAAAATAATATATTATAGCATCATATAATATAAAAATTATAAACTACTTCACTTCTACTCATTTTTCCAAACTTCAATACAAATACATCACAATAAATACTTACTTTTTTAAACTTCAATACAATCATATCACAACAAACCCACTTCTAACCCACCCCCAGTTTAACCCTCTATACAAACACCAAAATACAAATTGGGTTATTCTCTACCAGTTTAACCCGTCCTAACCCGCGTACCAAACACACTCTAATAGTTCATATAATTTCCCTCAGAATGCTTCCCTTGGATAACATATTAATGCTATACCCTTCTATATATAGTTCAGTTGTCTGCAGCTCTCAATCCAAATGTCATTGTGATGTGATGTGCTGTGCATATAATGGGAGAAAGAACAAATGTTAATGTCTATTTGCACGTTCCTTTGCAATCTATTTTCCAATTTTCTATCACGCATATGCATGAAGGTGCATTGGCCACCATTGTTCACTACTCCCTCGTCGTGTGCATTATCCACCATAGTCCACTATTCCCTCGTCATGATTGTACACTTTACTTGACTCATAGTATTTTTTCCATTTTTACCTAATGTTATCAGATATCTCACACTTGTTGTAATCACACTACGTTGAAAGCATTTGGAGGATAGGAATTCCTAAAGGAGTTCGGCTCCTTTCCGTAATCCAACTTGAGTTGTATTCTATACAAAATCCTAATAGAGATTGAACTTTCAATCTAGTAATTTGATTATACACAGAGGGTTGGAGGCAATACTATCACCACCACTATACCAGAACACAATACAATGTAGCAATTAATGAGTGAGTGGGAGAGAACAAAAGAAAAGAACAAGGGAAAATAGAGAATTGTACTTGTTCTTCTTCTTAATAAATTTCTTCTCAAGTAAGTTGCAGTAGGTGAATGATCATCGTCTATCTTGTGTCTTCATCATCTTTACATGCTTTTTTCATGGTGGTTGATTGCACATCTCATATTTATCCACACCAACTAGTATAAGAACAAGGTTCGATGTTGACGACAGGACGCGATGCAATAGATGCACATTCTTCAAAAGTTTTGAGGAATCGACGGTTATAGTGAACCACTGATATTGCGAGCATCAATAGTTTAATTGATGAGTATATGATGAATAGCCATTCATCTACCTTTATTCTTCCATTCTGTATTTAAATCCGTATCAAAATACATGTAAATACAACTAACTTGTACAAGTTAGCATTCATTATTCATCTATAATTAACCTCTAATTAATGTACAAATATGCCCATTTAAATCCAAATAAAACGAATAGAAAAAGAAAAGGGAAATAAATGAAGTATCAAAGATACTGAATGACCCTAAACCACAAGACATGGTCAATGTTGACTTTGTCGAGAATGAATAAAGTAGGGTGAGATAAGGGTCAAATACAGTACACGAGACCCTAATTTTTATTCTTCAAAATAGTCATTTTTACTCCAATTTATTCTACATTTTATACACCTCAAATAATAAAATGATACACATGAAACTACATAAAAATACATAGAAAATTATAAAAATAATAGCCAAGAAAAATAATACATTATGCAATTGGGATACATAGATGAAAAGTCCGTAAAACAAATTTCACATATCAATATCTTTTCTATATGAACTCAAAATTTATCAAAATCACCACCATTATATTTAAATTAAATTATCTATCTAATGAAGGTGGTTTCATTAAAAATAGAGTTAAGATACAAAAGGCAGCTTTCTAAGATCCCATGGTACTATATACATGTATATTTTATTCTTTATATTTTTACCCTCCTTATATTTTTTAAATAAGTATAAATATTAATTAAAATATATTAGAAGTATAAATATAAATTAAAATTATTAAATATACTTAAAATAAATAACAGAATAAAATAAATATGTAAATTATACGTATACCGTATATATATATATATTTAAGTATGTAAATAAAATCAGAAAAATACAATAAAAATATGTAAAGATACATTATAAATATATAAAATGTGTACATATGATATCATAAATCTAAAATAAAAAAAAATTTAATACACGTAACATAGATAAATATACCTGTATTTATACTAGTAAAAATTAACACCTAATAAATAGGGTTGTAAAAATAAATAAAATTACCTGTAAAATAATTGAAAAAATAACGAATATTTTTGTGCTTTGGATATTTTTAAATAAAATCACTTATTACCTTTTGAATTATTTTCCCTTTTTATTCGTACTTTGTCTTCTAACGGTTGAGGCGGTCCAATCACAGCCCGCCAAGAGTTGACCTGATGTCAACTATACGTTCTTAGAGCGGCTCCTGTCAGACTTTCTCAACTTCCTATCTTTGCCATTTTTTGGCATTCGATACACTCTTCCATGTCGATTGCTTTCTATATGAAATCTCTTCTCCCGAGTATGGTATATCACGCCTTATCTCTTGTTCTATCAAGCCTGTGTCAGATTCATCAGAAAGTCTTCATCTTTGGATCTCCTCGTCTACTATAAAACCATCACCCCTTGCTTCGATTCAAGTTTAGTCCCTCTCAGACCACTTTTGATCCCTTGAATCAAAGCCTCCAAGCGATTTGGAGGAGATTCAGATCTCACCGGAGTAGCCTCCAGGCAAACCTATGCTCCTTGGCATATCCGTCAGATGAGCAGCTTATTCAGTTGCATTTTGTTTCGTCGCCACAACCATGAATCAGGAGGACACCTCTCTGGAAAGAGAACGACACCGAATGTACTTCAATGCAGTGTTTGGTGGTTGATTCTTTTCAAAGACACAAAAGACTACATGAAATGATGTAATAACTGTCAGAAAATGGGAGGAACTATTGGATTGAGAGATATGATGCACTTATATTCATATATCAGACGTATTTGATGTGTGGGGCATTGAATTCATGGGCCCATTTCCTAACAACCATGTCTTTGAATATATTCTGCTCGCTGTCAATTATGCCAGTCGTTGGGTGGAGGCTATCCCAACCCAATCCACCGATAGTTGCATTTGTCTGTCGATTTCTCAAAGAGAATATCATTGCAAGGTTTGGGATTCCTAAAATTCTGATATCCGATGGTGGTAGCCATTTTATAAACATAGAAGTGAGAAGCTAATCCAAGAATATTGTATTGAACACTGTGTCACTTCTCCATACCACCACAGTCTAATGGCCTGGTAGAATGTTCGAGCAGGGAGATCAAGACTATTCTTCAGAAGCTTGTACGACCCAACAAGAAGAATTGGTCACAATTGCTTGATTCGGTTGTTTGGGTCCTTCGCACAACGTACAAGTCACTTTTGGGAATGTCTCCCTACCGCCTAGTCTATAGCAAGCCATGTCATTTGCCAATGGAATTAATTCACAATTCTTTATGGGAAATCAATGTCAACAATTTGGATTCCAAGAAGGTTGGAAAGAACAAAAAGCTTGATTTGAACAGATTACTCGAATTCAAAGACTATGCATGAAGGTGGGAAATCTCTATTTCTCATTCACAAATCCATCCTTGTCTATGCTGCTCACTCTCAGTTTGGTCTTATTGATGCTTTCTTTTGTTACGAAAAAGGGAGGGGGAAAGTCAGTGCCAAATGCTTGGCAATCCTTGGTAGAGCTTATTCATGATTTCGTGCTGAACCCGGTAAACGAACAAATAGGCGGTCTTTCAGGAAATGTGAAACAAAAGTTTCGCGACCCCGATTCCCGAACCGTCAAATCCTCCCATATCCGGATTTGGTTACTCAGTAATAATTTATCCAGCAATCACAACCAACATTCAGAAATAAACTGCAAATAAAAATACTCCAAAAGATGTATTTAATATTTTTCCATTCACAAAATAAAGTTTACATTATCCATTGTCCGACTACAACCCTCTACATGTACATCAGCTGGAAGGAAATACACAGAAAGAATACTAACTACCTTACAAAGGAAAGCTACTATGGTTGGCCGGATGTCTACTATGTAAGTTGGCTGGATTACTAAAGTCCTTGCGATGGCTCACCGACACCTGTTGGGATTTCCATAAATCATAGGATAAAAATTAGCGAATGCTAAGTAATGAAGAAGAGAAAAGCAAACAAATGGGTAATTTTTCAAAACTTGTTATCACAAAAAGATTCATTCCTACTCATTAATTTAAGTCCTATTCCTTTCTATTCCACGTCAGGGATTAGTCCATGGAATTACCTCACCACTATAAGGACTCCGAAGCTGTAGACACTTTGGGATTAGAGATTGCGTTGATCTTGGTAAGCTTATGTTACCGCACGTCGCCTCAACCAATCCTCCGATACTACCCTAACAATTTCCTTTTTTTTATTAATCAAGGTCTTAACCCTCAGCCTGGCAAGCAAAGGAGCACACCGTCCTCGAGGACTCGGTTGCTTAAAACCTCAGGCTAACATTTAATCATATAACTTAGCGGCTTTAAATACATATTGTCGTGACCCAGCCACTGTTGAACCACCCGTGCCTCCACACGCCACGGCCACATCTTCCGTCGTTCAACCCGAATATATTGGCTCTCGGTACCACACGTTGCAAATCATTCATTTCTTACGCACTTATCATAACATGGCAAATGTGTACCACCTAAGTAGGGAAACACCAATACGGGTTCCTTTCGACAAACCTAGAGGTTGCATGCCCGACCTGTAGTTCTACTTCCGACCCATTTCAGGATCCAACTCAAAACACATCAATTTTCATGATGTAATTCCTCTGTTAAACCTTAGATTAGCGTAACCATAAATACTGATTATAGACTTACACATATATTAATTCATATATTTATATACTCATAATTATGCTCATTTTAACTTCAAAACCCTAACTTTCCAAGCCACTGCATCAATTCGATGCTTAGACCTTATTTTAGTGGGAATCACAAAGTAACTTTTCATACTTTCTTAAAGATAGTCGAATTGGGGTTCTTCGTAGCGAAGAAAATAAAATCATGAATTTCAATGAATCTCATATGAAAACCCAACAGCAAAAGGAAGGATTTCGTTACCTAATCGAGCTCTCTCTCGCATATGCAGTGCTTTATCATGTTTCATTTTTAGAAAGGATGATTTAAGGCTCCTGAAACGATCGAATTTTATTTTCGTATCAAAAATGCTAAGAATGTGTCAAGAATGCGAAGAACGAACGAAGAACACGAAGAACGTGAAGAACACGAAGAACGCCAAGAACATATTTTCTCTTGAAATTTCGACAGAGTTTCCCCTTATATCGGGATATAATTCAAAATAAAATGAAAAGAATTTCCTCTATAAAATCAATCGAGAGGAAAACAACATCGAAACTGAAAGAATATAATTAAACTGCAAGCGATGGAGAATCGGTAGACACCACGCATCTTAGGTGGGTGAATATGTGACGAATGACAGGGTTTACTGATGTGGACAGCCGTCCGCACCTAAGTAGGGCATTACACATATTTCTCCATCAAAATAACTATAAAAGTGGAAAAAAAGAACAATAAGCAATGGAGAATCGGTAGGCACCACACATCTTAGGTGAGTGAATATGTTACGAATCATATGGTTCACTGACATGCACAACCGCCCGCACCTAAGTAGGGTGTTACACAGATTTCTCCTCGAACCACAACGGGAAATAAATCGGAAAGAAAGATGAATCAATAACAAAACTTGGAAGAAAAGAGGATGAATTGAAAGCCCAGCTTACGAAGCAAACTAAGAGAGGATCATACCTTCCTTCTCCTCGTTCTCCTGGTAGCGCTTCGCTAGCGCTCTTTCCCCGCCTCCCAGTCCTCCTCCCGACCTCTCAACCCTAGCCCTTGTGTGGTGGTGGTGGTGGAAATCGTAGAGAATGAATGGGCAGAGGGTATTTATAGGCTCCAGAAAACCACTAACCATGGTTAGAAAATCATGGTTTAGCCCTTAACCGCAGTTAGCGGCCCTTGGTTTTGCCCTATGGTTTTGGCCAAAACTTATCCGAAACTTAGGGCTTAAGTTAAAACATTCCAGAGGATTCTAGATTCGCTAATGATGCTTAATTAACATTAATCGTGATTAACTTTCACTAATCACGATTTAACTTTCACGGCTTACGCTTATCTTTTGCTAACTATTGATTAATGTATGCTAATGATCATTAGCGGTTTTCAATCTACTATTAATTTCTTTAATCATACTTAATTAGTCTTAATGATAGTTATTATGGGTTAATGACGTCTTAACCCTCCTTACTTCTCTTTCTTCCAAAAATCATAAGAAATCGAAAAGAAGTCCGATTCACACGAAACAAATTCCGTTGGTTTTCTCTTGACGAGTCAGATCTTATGATATAGGATTCGAGAGATTCCAAGTTTATGGCTTTACAATTATAACAACCTTAAAGTAAGTCTCGTCCTCAAGACTAGAGATACATGCATAATAACCTTAAAGTGGTTTGAGACTATAACAACCTTAAAGAGAATGAGCGTCCTTTCATTTATAATGAACATATACAGAATACATAGTGTTATCATTCAAATAAGTACGTGTATTTCTCTCTCATTTATGATTCAGGTTCCCACGTGGCTTCTTCAACTCTTGGTTGCACCACAACACTTTAACTAGAAGTACCTCATTGTTTCTCAACTTCTTGATATCCCTGTCAAGTATTTGCACAGGTATCTCTTGGTATGTCAAGTCTGGCTCAATATGTAAATCATCATAACTTATCTTATGATCTGGATTCCTAGCGTACTTTCTCAGGTTTGATACATGAAAAACATCATGTATTGCTGAAAGATGTGGATGAAGCGCAAGTCTATTGGCGACTTTTTCAATCCGTTGAATAATTTCATAGGGACCCACAAACCGGGGTGCTAACTTCCCACGCAAGCCAAACCTCTGAACACCCTTCATAGGTGATACTTTGAGAAATATAAAGTCACCTACCTCAAATTGAAGGTCTCTTTGTCTGATATCACTATAGCTTTTATGGCGACTCTGGGCGGTTATTAATCTTTTTCGAGCAAGCTCTACAGCTTCCCGTATCTCCTGGAGTCTATATGAATCATAAAGGTTATTTATTCCGACCTCTTGCCAACACAAAGAAGTAGTACACCTACCTCCATAAAGTGCTTCAAATGGTGTCATGCTAATACTTGTATGGTAACTGTTGTTGTATGTGAATTCTGCAAGAGGCAAATGTTTCAACTATGATCCTTTCCATTCTAAGGCACATGCTCGTAACATATCCTCTAAAGTCTGAATAGTACATTCTGATTGACCATCTGTTTGTGGATGATATGCTGTGCTCAAGCATAGTTGTGTGCCTAAGGATTTCATGAAGTTCTCCCAATAGTGTGAGGTGAATCGTGAATCACGATCGGAAACTACTTCCTTTGGGATACCATGGAGGTGGATCACATGCGTAATATATAACTCAACAAGCTGGTCTGGAGTGAAAGATAGGCTTATTGAAATAAAGTGTGCCACCTTGGTCAGACGATCTATTATAACCCAGATACTATCCTTACCACCAGTCGCCTGAGGTAAGCCATAACGAAGTCCATGGAAATGTTTTCCCATTTCCACTCAGGTATGGGGAGGGGTTGTAACAATCCTGGTGGCTTTTGGTATGAAGCTTTTACCTGTTAGCAAGTGAAATATGAATTCACAAACTAAACAACATCTTTCTTCATTCCTGACCACCAAAAGTATGAATGAAGATCCTTATACATCTTCGTAATTCTTGGATGAATAGATAATCTAGAACAATGAGTTTTACGTAAGATGTCTTTCCTCAGTTCAGGTAAGTCTGATACACAAGCTCTGTGATGGCTATATAGTAACCCATCTTGTATATGGAATCCATCTATCTCATTCTTCTCAAGTTGTTGTCTCTAGTCTTTAAGGACTGGATCATCCTCCTGTCCTTTCTTTATTTTATCCCCGATCTCTTGTTTGTATCGGTGAGGAATAGTTATAGTATCACCACTACTATCAAATGGTTTCCATTCACTTAACGTTGATAGTAAACCCCAGAAGTGGATAGCACTCACTAACCCAGGTGAATAAGTTCTTCTGCTAAGGGCATCCGCTACGACGTTCCCCTTACCAGGGTGGTAGGAGATAGTGAAATCATAATCTTTCAACAACTCTAGCCACCGTCTCTGTCTCATATTGAGGTCCTTTTGATTAAATATATATTTCAAGCTTCTATGATCGATGAAGATTTAAAAAGTAATACCATAGAGGTAGTGTCTCCATATCTTTAAAGTGAAAACTACGGCAGCTAATTCAAGGTCATGTGTTGGGTAGTTCTTTTCATTTGTCCTGAGATGTCGTGATGCGTACGCAACTACCTTACCATGTTGCATAAGAACTGCCCCAAGTTCTTCTTTAGATGCATCAGTGTACACTGTAAACCCTTCACTCCCGTAGGATAGAGTAAGGATGGGTGCAGATGTTAGGCATTCTTTCAATGTTTGGAAACTAGTTTCGCATGCATCTAACCATATGAATGTAACTTCCTTCTGGGTCAACCTAGTCATTGACAATGCTATTCATGAAAAGTCCTTCACAAATCTTCTATAATATCCAGCTAATCCCAGAAAAGATCGTAATTCTGTGATAGTCTTCAGGCGTTCCCAACTCATCACCGCACTAACCTTTGTAGGATCAACTGATATACCTTCCCCATAAATAACATGGCCTAAGAAAGATACTTCAGATAGCCAGAAGTCGCAGTTGCTATATTTAGTATACAGTTTGTTCTTCCTTAGAGTTTCAAGTGCATGCCTGAGATGGTGTTCATGCAGATACTTATCCTTGGAATAAATAAGCACATCGTCAATAAAGACTACTACAAAGTGATCTAAGAACTCCTTGAATACTCTATTCATGAGATCCATGAAAGCTGTTGGGGCATTTGTCAGTCCAAAATGCATAACTAAGAATTCATAATGCACGTATCTAGTTTGAAAAGCTATCTTGGGAATATCTGTATCTTTAATTTTCAACTGATGGTATCCAAATCTTAAATCAATCTTAGAATACACAGTTGAACCCTGTAACTGATCAAAGAGATCATCTATTCTTGGTAGAGGATACTTGTTCTTTGAGGTCTTCTTGTTTAGTTGACTATAGTCAATGCACAATCGCATTGACCCATCCTTTTTCCTGACAAATAAGACAGGTGCACCACATGGTGAAGTACTAAGACGAATGAATCCTTTATCTAACAATTCTTGTAATTGTACCTTTAACTCTCGTAACTCAGCTGGTGCCATCCTATACAGAGGGATAGAGATAGGCTGAATATCAGGTATGCGAGTTATTTCAAATTCAATCTCTCGCTCATGTGGTAATCCGGGTAGTTCCTCTGAAAATACATCAGGAAATTCGCACACTATAGGTATATCTTCCATCATTCTGTCTGACCGTGATGTAGTGGTTACATAAGCTAAATAACCTTGACATCATTTATCTAACAATTGTTGTGTCTTCAAAGTAGAGATATATTCGACATTATCATTGTATGTCTTTCCAATGAACTGGAACTCTATCGAGTTAGGAAGGTGAAACATTACTGTCTTCTGAAAACAGTCAAGACATGCATGATGCATTTCTAGTCAATCCATCCCTAGGATAAGATCAAAGTCCTCCATTTCTATTAGTAGTAGTGAAATAGGTAAGTGATGTCCCGCTAACAGTGCTATACAATTATCCAGAATTTCTTAGATTATAAATACTTGTCCTCCTGATCCCTTGATCAGATAGGACTGTTATATTTCTACTGGTATCTTACCCAAAGTGGGCACTAACCATCGAACAATAAATGAATGTGAAGCACCAGAATCAAATAATGCATTTACTGAAAAGCCATGAATAGTAACGGTACCTCATACGACCGTGCCTGAGTTGTAAGCTTGTTCCTTCGTAATTGCATTGAGCTGGCCATTAGGAATAGGCAAGCTAGAACCTGCAACACTTTGTGATGGTTGCTGTATAGGAGACGCTCTTTGTGATCCACGACCTCTACCATGTCTTCCTCCGTATGTTGCTTCATTGCTTGAGGTGGATGTTATACTATTAATTGGGGTTGGTTTAAACCCTGAACCTCTCAACTTCGGACAATCTTTCTTGATGTGGCCTTCCTGATGACAGTAAAAACACACATGTGCTCCTGTTTGAGCTGAAGACCCAGCCACAGAGGTGCTAGCTCCTGCTGCTGAGTCTCGAGGATATAGTGGAGGTCTAGAGAAACCTCTTCTTCCAGATAATTCCTGGCCCAAAGTCTGTGGCGAGCTTATATTAGACCCGACTGGATGATAATGATTGTCTCTTCGATTATAATTCGCCTTACGTTTGGATGGTCCACCAGTCAAGTGGAAGCTTCTTCTTTGTAGGTTTTCATCCCTCTCCATCTCAATACGAGATGTGATGTCCATGGCTTCATCTACAGTGGTGACTCTAAACCTGCAAGCTTCTCTCTTAAATCTCCCTGAAGACAGCTAACAAATTTGGTAAGACACTTGTGGCGAAGCTTCTAAACCTAGGGAGTAATGTAGCAGCTTCCTAAAGTGAATATGGTAATCTCGTACATTCTTGGATCCTTGGGTCAAAGAAGCTAACTCCGTCCTCTTCAATTCTCCCCAATGAGAGGGACAGAAGTGAGCTCAGAACCTTTCTTCAAAAACATCCCATGGAACAGGATCTACTAATTTCTTGGAAATGGCTCTCCACCATCGTCTTGCATAGTTTGCTAAGGAGTAATTAGCAAAGTGAACCCAAGTATCTGCTGGTGCATGTATTATTCTCAATATCCTGCTGACGTCATCAAGCCATAGTTCTGACTCAGTAGGTGTCTCTATGCCTTTAAATCGAGGAATCTTTCCCTTTCGATAATTGTCTAGTAATGTTTGGTGTCTAAGGAGGGCCTTCTCCGTTGCTCATTCGACCGGGGTAGGAGCAGACTCAATTGAAGGATGAGATGGACAGAACCTTCAATCCTAGCATCCGCAGGCTTAGATGCCTCTGGTCTCCTAGCTTGTGCATTGAATCTCTCCTCCAATGCTTGCTGCCTTTGCCCCATGTCTTGGAGCATTGTCATCATAGCTGCTAATTGTCTAGACACGTCTTGGTATGCCATGATCCTAGGATAAGTCAAGGACAAAGGTTAGGTCCTATATGTATTAGCATGATGTACGTAAGGGACAATGACTTGTGAATGGTATTGCAGTCAATTATTAAGACCAAAGAATCTTAATACAACCTTAGTTTCTGAATACCGCTCATAATTTTCAATTACTAAATAAATTACTGAAGTAACCAGACTCTGATACCAATCTATCATGACCCCGATTCCTGGGACGTCAGATCCTCCCATATCCGAATCTGGTTACTCAGCAATAATTTATCCAGCAATCACAACTAACATTCAGAAACAAACAGCAAATAAAAATACTCCAAAAGAAGTATTTAAAATTTTTTATTCATAAAATAAAGTTTACATGATCCATTATCCGACTACAGCCCTCTACATGTACATCAGCTGGAAGGAAATACACAGAAAGAATACTAACTACCTTTACAAAGGAAAGCTACTGTGGCTAGCTGGATGTCTACTATGTAAGTTGGCTGGATTACTAAAGTCCTTGCGATGGCTCACCGACACCTGTTGGGTTTTTCATAACTCATAAGATAAAAATTAGCGAATGCTAAGTAATGAAGAAGAGAAAAGCAAACAAATGGGTAATTTTTCAAAACTTGTTATCACAAAAAGTTTCATTCCTTCTCATTAATTTAAGATAATGAGAAGTCTGGAGCCCTACTATATATTTTCCTTAGATCAGGGGCAGGGCAGCTGGAGTTCGAAAGTAGGGCTGGGCGGGAGGTTCAGGAAAGAAGAAGAAGAGAGGCCTCTCCTGTGGGGGAGAAAAAGGCAATGTCAACTACCCTCCCATCTATAAGTCATTAGCATTCCAAAGTCTATTCACGATTGAAAAAAGACTCCTCTTTTGATTATCGCAATTCCCCATGGCTCCCCCTTCTCTTTCATTCTTCTTGAAGCCACTTTCCAGGGGCGGCTACAGGATCCAATCAACATGTGAGAGGCCACTTAGACCGAGTGTAGCTGCGATGTCTGCAAGGCCCAGTCCACCAATGCGAGTTATAGGGCTCTCGAGGACAGCCCTGAATCACCTGTCTACCCCCTGCCTTTTCGTGCTAGTATCAAAGCACATTCGATATCTCCGTCATGCTGCGATTCCAAAGCTCAGTCCATAACCTCCATCCTCCTATTTTCAGTATACACAAGAAAAGGTATCAGACCCTGATTTCCCATTTTCCAAATCTTCACATTGGCTTCCGCCTTTAGCCTGGAATCTCCCGAGTGCATGTGCTTGAAGGATATTGAGAATCCTTAAGCGCATCACGGAAGCGTGACGATCATATCTCATACGATCGGGGCGACTAGTCGCACTAGTCGCAAGATGCAGCGGAATTTAAAATTTTAAATCATATGATGAAACCACATGATCACAAAAACAATTCTTGGATCGTTTCTTCAAACCACAAAGTATTAGGAATACCTCTCGAAGCGTGGTTGCGATCATGAGATCTCTAAAGCAAGAGATCCTTCTGTCTCAAGTTCGATCCATGGAGACAGCACTAGCAGGCGCGATGATGAGACGCGTGACTCTCGCAATCCTCGATGAAGATCCAAGCCTCGAATCTCCTGATTTCGTCCAACGAAATCCGTCATCTTCCTCTAGAGCAAGCAGCCCCAAAGAAGAAGGAGATCCTCGAGTAGTCGATGACGAAGGCGAGAACTTCTCTCTTTCTCAATAAAGGTGGTCGGCCACCTTGTAGAGAGGGAGAGAGAGAGGACGAGAATGAGAGGGAGAGAGAGAAGTAGAGTAGGCATCTACTTGATGTACCCTTCAAGGGTTAGGGTTGCCCTCCTTATATACTAGTTTGGGATCCAATGGATCTCAATCCATGGCTCATATGGATCCAACGGCTATTGTCATCCAAGAGTCATCCAACGGCTATGATTGTTGTTGGTTAAAAAACAACAACATTAATTTATATTAAATTAAATATATGTTGTATCATTATCAACACAATTTAATTCACATAAATTAATTATTAAGGGATAATATGATAACAAAAAAAGAGAGGAAACAAACCACCCTAAAATATAGGGGGCGTCACCTATGACGAAGTCATAGGTGACGCCACATTTATTTTGGTGGTATTTTTGTCTCCTTTTATTTTATCTTATTATTTCTTAATTAATTGCAATAACTATTATTGCAATAATATCCACCAAATCAATTCCAAATTAATTTGTGAATATTTCAATCATGCCATTGAAAAATATGTGAATCAAATTCACATCCCAAACTAATTTGTAAATTATATTTCCAATTAATTAACTAATGTAGATCCAATCCACATTAATAATTAACAAATGCTATTTACAATATTTCTCTCTATTTGATATATTATAAATCCCATTTATAATATACACAGATATTCTGGATATCACTATCCACGATCTGCTGATCATTAAATCTCATTTAATTATCTTGGAAAATCGTTCTCACAACATGAATATCATTCATATTATACTTGAAAATTAAATCTCATTTAATCATCAAGCCCTTCTTTCTTGGATACTAAATTCATGACAGGAATTATTCTTGAACTCCTTCAAGAATAATGTGCCTTCTCCGCAGATACTTGGAGATAAGGACAGGGCGATTGTATTGTTCCACGTATAGTGACTTGGATATTGAGATCTCATCTCAAATCCAGATCTAATGGACCTCCCACAGATGCTTGATTAAATCAAGTCCGTATACTTAATCTTCTCATTGCATCTGAATCACATTCAGATCACTGTCCAACACTTGGACTAAGATCAAGTTACTTCTCTACTGAGAGGAGTAACTAAAATCCAGACCTGTTTCATCACTCCCTCGGACTGGAAGCGTCATGGTTATACAATCGTTTATGATCACATCACCCTCAGGTATTCCCAATACCTGCACATCCTGTATACTGGAAGACCAATGATCAACCTGAAGATATAGATCAAATTTTACACTGTCTTCTTCAGGGTTTGATCACCAAGTTTCTCAATCTTGGTCATTGGGATTTGGTATCGATCATATGTTTTCCCAAAACATATATCATACCTTCATATTCTTGTCATGCTTCCAAAGCACGACGACCATGCATGGAATTTGATCCCAATACCTCATGAATGAGCTCATGTCTTCCGATTCATAAGTGAACCAGTATGATCCCTTTGAGAGATCGTATTACGCATATGCCCTTATATGCACACGAGCTCGCCGGTGTATAGACCTTGGTTAGGTCATCAACCTACTAGTCTGCCAAATGTACACACTCAGACATATAGTAACACATCTGTCTCCAGTCAGAGAATGTGTGCCTATGCTGTGACAACATTCAACATAGGACTTAGGTTATCTTGATCTCGTTAAGTCAACCCTTTGACCTAACTAATCTGACACCTTCGAATCACTATTCCCATGTAGAGGACCTGCATCAAGAGGTCGGTCAGATATCATCCTATGTGAGAAAGGATTGCCATCTCCTACTCAGGCTGGAGATCATCTCTTAATAATCATTTCACGATGCTTGATGAGTCCTCTATCTAACTCTTTAGATATTCATCAAAACACCAGCCTCTATGATTCAATTAATGAATCAACAGTTGTATGATCATTAAGATGGCCATGGTACATGACCCTAATTGTACAGAGGGACCTATTATGCAAATTATTTATTCTTTATTTCAGATCAGGGAATGATACGTGCAATAATATTTATTACATAATGTCTCGCCGTGGGCTCGCATGTCCAACAGCCTCCCACTAGCCCAAAGAGCCATTAATGGGCTAATAATATAAACCCACGCTCATGTGACAATCATAGGCTATTTAGAATATAGCTAGGTAAGCTGATCAGTCACTCTGTTCCCAAAAGACTATGCCAAGTCCTTTTACGGCACTTGCATATCTCTTAGTAACAGTGCTCGCATCCAATGCGAGTGTTGCATCTTATGCAACCAATACCCAATCTTGATAAAGCAATTATAGTATCCTTGACACTATTGCTCAAAAATTATTATAACCAGTATTTCCATAATCCTTATCAGAATTCCCTTATTCCTGGAGATCACTATCTCTTAAGGTATCCACAGTTAAGACCTTTTTAGATCTCTATCTATAAAGTCTTAAGCTTTTGAAGATATGTCTTTGAGATCACTATCTCAAAAAATCTTGTCATCTTATAAAGATTTTGTCATTACTGCAATCAAGTGTTTTCTCTCCATAGTTGTATTAGCAACACTTTACTACGCCCACTGCATGGCAGATATTTGGCTTTTGTACACATCTAGCACACACTAGCTTCTCGTAACTGATGCACAAGTGCAAGTAGTTCTAGCATTCACTTCCTCAACTCTTTGAGGTGCTATCCCTTTAGATAGGTCAGTACCAAATCTTAAGGGAAGGAAGCCTTTCTTGGAATTTCCAAGAAAATGGAACATGTCCAAGGTGTACTACAAATGTGATAGTCCCAATACCCTATTTTCTTTGCTTCTGAACACCTTTAGAACTAAGATCCAAGAGGTATCCTTGAAATCATATTTCAAGATATGGAATAGCCAGTATATAAAATACTTATTATCATCCTTATATCATTCCAAATAATTAGGATATTATCTACATTTAACACGATGAACACAATAGAACTCCCACTAAGCTTCACATGGTTCATCAAGATTCTATCTGAAATCATAACATTTATAATTTCATCAAATCTTATATTTCAACAACAAGAAGCTTATTTGAGTCTATAGATGGATTTCTTTAGCTTTCACACCTTACTTTCCCAAATCATGAAGCCCTGGGGCTAATTCATGTGAATATCCTCAGAGAGGTATTCTAAGAGGAATGCAATCTTGACTTACATCTTGAAGATGCAATAGTCAAGTTGTGTAGCTAAGGTTAACAATATTCTGGTGATTTTAAGCATGGTTACCGAAGAGCAAGTATCATTGCAAGCAATGTCTTTTCTTCCAGTGTGTAGCTCATGGCTATGAACCGTGCTTTGAAGGTCTCTACCTTCTCGTCAGGTTCCCTCTTCTCTTGAAGATCCATTTACACCTTAACGAGTCTTACCCTTATAGGTGGATCCTTGAGGATCCATATACAACATTTGTATATGAAGTCTACTTTAGACTTTATTGCTAATATCCATCTTTCCATGCCATGATCCTCAGGAGCTTCATCATATGAAGTCCGATCATTGTCAGAATTAACTGACACATGGAATACATCCTCAAACTCATTTGAAGAAGTATTGGTGTTTCATCTTTAATTATCCTTTTAGTTTCTGATTTCAGGAGCCTCATTAACTTCTCAAGACTAAATGAGTTCCTACACTTCATTTTCATCTTGATTCTCAAGAGAGTCATCCTCTAAGAATCACATTCTCATAGATGAGATCTTTTAAGAATCTCAGGGTTATAAAGTAGGTATCCAATACCATCCTTTATTTATCTAATGAAGTAGCACTCTCAAGTGCTAGATTCCATCTTATTTGCATGGAACCTCATTAAGGATATACATTGTAGTCTCTACTACACATATATACTTAGAAACTAAGGGATAATTATGTTAAAATTAATCTTTGATCAAATCATGTCACACATGATCCAATTGTATCTCCCTACAACTCCATTGAGTTTAGGTGTGTTAGGAGGATTGAGATAGAAATAATATTCATATCTTCATAAGGTATTCTTTGAATTCATCTAATAGGTACTTGCTACCTTGGTTAGATCAAATTCATTTAATCTTCCTTCAAATTTTGTTTCTAAACCAAAATGTGAAATCTTTGAACATTTCAAAGGTTTCTCAGGTGAAGAGAAGAAATCTCATATCATACATAATCATCAATAGATATCATATATCCATGATTTTTACTATGATATAGATGATCTACATACATCAATATGTATGAGATCCCGAATACCTTGACATCTCACACCTTTCCTAAAAGAAGGATGTATTGGACATCTTACTTTGAATACAATATTCATAAGTATGTAAGATTTGAAATTTTAGACATTCTAAAGTTTCATCTCTT
The DNA here is from genome assembly GCA_037367405.1 of Ottelia alismoides. Taxonomy (NCBI): domain Eukaryota; kingdom Viridiplantae; phylum Streptophyta; class Magnoliopsida; order Alismatales; family Hydrocharitaceae; genus Ottelia; species Ottelia alismoides. The sequence goes on along the minus strand of JAZKJV010003146.1, from coordinate 753,625 downwards.
ACTTGTCTATTGATCAAATCAACAGGCATATGTCCAAAACTTGATGCTAAATCATTGTCAAATGATCTTTATCCTCCTATTGATCTTATAAGGTTTAACTTTCAGTATTAGAAATCTTAATGAACCATTCATTAATTTTTTCATATTGTGGAGTCTACTAGATGTTAGATTACTATCTGAAATATATCCATCATAACTCTTTATGATAGTTCTATCTCAGAATTTATGTTTATTTCCAACATTTAGAAACAAACAATGAGTGTATACTAATATCTAGGTCATAGAGACATTCTATAAGACTAAGGGCTCTCCCACTGAGAATATGAAGTCTATCTGTCCACAGAGATTGCTGTAACAATTACATCAATATCCACGTAGATGACTATTAAACCTTAAGATCAAATTTTTAATCTTCTAATATATACATGCAACCAATTGCAAGTGTCATTAGAAGATTAGGATACAATTATCAGACTTTATCTTATGAAATAAGTAAGTCAAAGTCAATGATTATATGTAGATTATTCTGATGCTCTATCTGAATCCTTCACTAAGGATTTTAGACAGACTTGATAGTCATACTATCAACACATCAACTTATTGCAGTATTGGCATTCATCCAACTCTTTGGATGTCATATGGAAGTCACAGAAGTACAATCAACTCTTTGATTTTCCTTCTCACATGGGTCTGAACCACGCTTCCACTGTGCTCTCTTCATCTATAAACAACCATTGTTCAAGATAAAGAATCTCTTATGTTGAATTCAAAAGATTTCAATACAAGAGCACTTCAACATTTATACATGCTTCATTAAATTCATACAAAATGATTATTATGCAGCATCATGAATGACTTGAGTATAGATAGTAGAATGATGACACTCATCATATCTACATACATCTTAACTCTTAGAGACTTAGGTTCAGGTAGGTATTCAAATATTTTGAATACATCATCTCTTTTGAGCTACCATTCTGCATAATGCAGAGAACCATGTCATTCTTGATTAAACGTCTAGAGCACATATGTATGCCAGAACATCTTCTTAGATTTTTATAAGGATTATTTGTCAATTACGATCATCATCGTCATGTCACTTCCAAAGTACACTCGATGAAAGATCAAGACTATAGAGACATTCAAACCCTAAGGTGATGTCTTATTGTCTTATTTAATTGCCATTCCTCATTATGTTGAGGAAACTTGCACATTGCAACCACATACATTATGTGTCCAATTGCAAGTACAATATCTAGATCATGAGTCCAATCCATGATATTTTACTGGTTATTATTGAGTATAACATTGAGTGGGTTTTATGAAGGATTATCTGAAATAAGAAATTTGCATAAGGGTATATATATTATATATATACATATTTTTCTTTGATTTAGGAGTTTTTATATCAAAGTTGTCTTGCCTTGTCAACAATGAAAGTTCATTCCCTTAATCACTTTCAATGTAAAAGACATTCTTACCATTATATCTCTAGCAAGATCTGGGATCTCCTTTCCTATCTTTGTCACATTCCAATAATATGAGAACCTGCGACTCCGATAAAAAGAAGCGGGAACACATTCCGCCTTGCAAGTCCAACTTGCATCTCCCAATTTGATCTTTAATACCCGGGCCCGCCACCCCTAAGGTGATGTTGACCCGTCATTAATTGAACCAACCGTCAAAAGGCTTAATACTCGCTATACGCAATCCAATATCGCCCCAATAATATGAGGACTCGATATTAGGGTCACTACGTATACGACCTTACTCTTTCGAGAAGCAAAGAACCCGATCCAAATAATTGTATATATGATCTGTCACTTCGGACATGCGTCTCCTATATACAACTTTTGGCGACGAAATTCTTTGCCTTGATGGGAGACCATGGATGTCACTTATGTGATCCTCCACCTCTTATTCAAATTGAAATAATTAATTATCGTGAATCATATTCACATAATTAATTCTTCCAAGGGAAATACTCATCTATTCATAATAGAGTGTTTAATAGGATATAATTTATTTAACACATTAAATTAACTATCAGTCCTATTATCAATCAACAAACTTTGAATTTTACTTGAATAATAGGTATAATCTCAATGTACGTATTATTTCGAATTTTAATAATTAGAAAAATACACTTTGATTTCTCCGGCATTATCGAGTCCCTACACGCTGTCATGGCCAGTACCGGCGAGAGTGGGACGGATCACATACATTGCAACCTGCTACCCCAGCGATCTCCGACTAGACACCATATCCACCTCAGGAAAGGATAATGCCTGATAGATCATCATGTACTTTGAGATGCTCATCAGTCTTTCAACCGAAATTATACCATATAATATACATCAAAACAATTTTGATTATATTATAAGGAGATTTGCTAAACAAATCCTCAATCCTATTCAAGCAATAGAGTTTTGCATGTAAAAGTTATCCTACAACTATTGTAGGATGACCTAGGATTTTGTATGCAAACCATGTTTGTTGATGTTTTCATATAAACAATTATCAAGATCAACTATCTTATCAATATGGTTAGTGGGATGACATTTAATGAAACGGTTATCATCTCTAAATAATTCACAAATACTTATCAAAAATCATTTCAGAAAATTAACAATTAATTTTCATCAAATTAATTTGAATGACTATCACAAGGTTCATGACCAAAATTTTCAATTTCCAGCAGTGACTACCAATCACTAAAATTAACTTATCTTGATCAATTTAAATCCAAAATTCGTAAAATTAGTTCTCTAAGATTGCCAACTTGAGTTACAACAGAACCTAAGTGATATTGCACGCATTTCAAGGTGCAACAAAACTGTAATTAACAAATTAATCATGTTCTATCCTGCAGTTCTGGCAACTGTGAATACATGCATATTCAAAAGGCCATATCTTGAGCAAATTAAATCCAAATTTAGTAAACTCAGATCCTATGGTTTTCTTATTTAATGGAAAATAAAATCCAATTGAATATATCGTGTTTAAACAATTTAAACAGTGCCGAAAAAATCCAATTAGACAGAGGTGCGAAAATTGAAATGCGATAAAATTTTCGCAACCCTTTCAAACCCAAGTCATCCTAGGTTCACGGATCGTATCCAAAACCTTTTCCGACCTAAGTGTAACGTCCCGGGCTTAGGTCCCCGGTCCGTTATCGAGGAAAACTGGCCCTGACAACTTGTTGGGTACGGGCCCAAATGAACCCGTTGGCAACCACCCAAAATACTTAAGCCCAAGTTGTCAAGTAGTAATCACCACCACTTATAAATCACACCCAGACTTCGTGAGTTTTAGGTATGGCACTATGTTTGGGGTTGGGGTGTTACAACCTCCCCCACTTATATTCGCAACGTCCTCGTTGCGACATGGCCCATCACTTATTGTCAATGATAGTGGCGGCTGCACGCTCCAGGTAGCCATTTCCTCCAACCTCTTTGTAGGGGTGGCTCCACCACTCGGGTAGCCCTTTCCACTATCAGAGAGAATTTGGATCTGATACCATTTGTAACGTCCCGAGCTTAGGTCCCCGGTCCGTTATCGAGGAAAACTGGCCCTGACAACTTGTTGGGTACAGGCCCAAATGAACCCGTTTGCAACCACCCAAAATGCTTAAGCCCAAGTTGTCAAGTAGTAATCCCCACCACTTATAAACCACACCCAGACTTCATGAGTTTTAGGTATGGCACTATGTTTGGGGTTGGAGTGTTACACTAAGGCTCTGATACCACTTGAAGTATATTGAGAATCCTCAAGCGCATCACGGAAGCGTGACGATCATATCTCATATGATCGGGGCGACTAGTCGCACTAGTCGCAAGATGCAGTGGAATTTAAAATTTTAAATCATATGATGAAACAAACGATCACAAGAACAATTCTTGGATCGTTTCATCAAACCACAAAGTATTAGGAATACCTCTCGAAGCGTGGTTGTGATCGTGAGATCTCTAAAGCAAGATATCCTCCTGTCTCAAGTCCGATCCACGGAGACAGCACTTGCGGGCGCAATGATGAGACGTTTGACTCCCGCAATCCTCGACGAAGATCCAAGCTTTGAATCTCCTGATTTCGTCCAATGAAATCCATCGTCTTCCTCTGGAGCAAGCAGCCCCAAAGAAGAAGGAGATCCTCGAGTAGTCGATGGCGAAGGCGAGAACTTCTCTCTTTCTCAACAAAGATGGTCGGCCACCTTGTGGAGAGGGAGAGAGAGAGGACGAGAATGAGAGGGAGAGAGAGAAGTAGAGTAGGCGTCTACTTGATGTACCCTTCAAATGCTAGGGTTGCCCTCCTTATATATTAGTTTGGGATCCAATGGATCTCAATCCATGGCTCATATGGATCCAACGGCTACTGTCATCCAAGAGTCATCCAACGGCTATGATTGTTGTTGTTTAAAAAACAACAACATTAATTTATATTAAATTAAATATATGTTGAATCATTATCAACATAATTTAACTCACATAAATTAATTATTAAGAGATAATATGATAACAAAAAAGAGAGGCAACAAACCACCCTAAAATATAGGGGGCGTCACCCACCTTTATTTTTGTGGTATTTTTGTCTCCTTTTATTTTATCTTATTATTTCTTAATTAATTGCAATAACTATTATTGCAATAATATCCACCAAACTAATTCCAAATTAATTTATGACTATTTCAATCATGCCATTGAAAAATAAGTGAATCATATTCACATCCCCAACTAATTTGTAAATTACATTTCAAATTAATTAACTAATGTAGATCCAATTCACATTAATAATTAACAAATGCTATTTAAAATATTTCTCTCTCTGATATATTATAAATTCCATTTATAATATACACAGATATTCTGGATATCACTATCCACGATCTGCTTATCCTTGATAATTAAATCTCATTTAATAATCTTGGACAATCATTCTCACAACATGAATCTCATTCATATTGTACTTGATAATTAAATCTCATTTAATCATCAAGTCCTTCTTGCTTGGATACTAAATTAATCACAGGAATTATTCTTGAACTCCTTCGAGAATAATGTGCCTTCTCCGCGGATATTTGGAGATAAGGACAAGGTGATTGTATTGTTCCACGTATAGTGACTTGGATGTTGAGATCTCATCTCAAATCTAGATCTAACGGACCTCCCATAGATGCTTGATTAAATCAAGTCCGTATACTTAATCTTCTCATTACATCTGAATCACATTCAGATCAATGTCCAACACTTAGACTAAGATCAAGTTACTTCTCTACTGAGAGGATGTTGGAAATGCGAGCCCATGGCGAGCCATTATGCAATAAATGTTATTGCGAATATCATTCCCTGATCTGAAATGAAGAATGAATAATTTGCATAATAGGTCCCTTAGTACAATTAGGGTTATGTACCATGGCCATCTCAATGATCATACAGCTGTTGATTCAATTATTGAATCATAGAGGCTGGTGCTTAGATGAATATCAAATGAGTTAGATTGAGGACTCATCAAGCACCGTCAAATATTATTAAGAGATGATCTCCAGCTAGAGTAGGAGATGGCAATCCTATCTCAGTTAGGCTGATATCTGACTGACCTCTTGATGCAGGTCCTCTGCATAGGAATAGAGATTCGGAGGTGTCAGATTAGTTAGGTCAAAGAGTTGACTTAACGAGATCGAGATAACCAAAGTCCTATATCGTATGCTGTCACGATACATGCACACATCCTCTGACCGGAGACAGATGTGTTACTATATGTTTGAGTATGTACATTTGGCAGACCAATAGGATGATGACCTAATCAAGGTCTATACACCGACACGCTGGTGTGCATATAAGGGCATATGAGTAATACAATCTCTCAAACGGATCATACAGGTTCACTACTGAAACGGAAGACATGAGCTCACTCATGAGATATTGGGAAGAATAGAATTTCGTGCGCACGGTCATCTCGCTTTGGAAGCTTGACTGAATTTGTAGGTTTGATATATACTTTTGGAAAGTATATGATCAAGACCTAGGTATGATATATGCTTTTGGAAAGTATATGATCGATACCGACTCCCAATGATGGAATGAGAAACTTACTGATAAAACCCTGAAGTAGACAGTGTAAAGTTGATCTAATACTTCGGGTTTATTCTGAGTCTTCCAGTATGCAGGATGAACATGTATTGGGAATACCTGAGGGTGATGTAATCATAAACGATTGTATAACCACGACGCTTCCATTCCTAGGGAGTGATGAAACGGGTCTGGATTTTAGTGACTCCTCTCAGTAGAGAAGTAATCTGATCTTAGTCCAAATGTTGGACATTGATCTGAATGTGATTCAGATGCAATGAGAAGATTAGATTTACGGTCTTGATTTAATCAAGCATCTATGGGAGGCCCGCGATCTGGATTTGAGATATGATCTCAATATCCATGTCACTATATGTGGAACAATACAATCACCATGTCCTTATCTCCAAGTATTCGCGGAGAAAGCGCATTATCCTTGAAAGAGTTCATGGATAATTCTATTGTTGATATATGTATCCGAGCATTGAGATAATGGATAATAAAATGTGATTTAATTATCATGAATAATATGAATTTGATTCATATTATAAGGAGAGTTATCTTAGATAATTAAATGTGATTTGATTATCAAAGATGTAAATAATGTAAATGTGATTCATATTATTTGAGCACATGAGAATAAGTTATCCAATATAATTAAATGTGATTTAATTATTATGGATAAGAATAATGTAGATAGTAATTTCCAATTATTCATAATATATTATAAATGTGATTTATAATGTATTAGAGAGAGCTAATTATAATTTATATGTGTTGATTAATTATTATGTGTATTGGATACACATTGTGTAATTAATTGACAATGTAAATTATATGTTGTTTTGGGTTGTGACTATGATTCACAATTTTTCAATGGCAAGATTGCAATATTCTCAAATATAATTGTGAATTATTTTTGAAGAATAAAACCCAACAAAAGTTGTTGGAAATAAATAAAGAGATTTTCATGGAGATATGCAATCTCATGACATGTCATGAGATTGCTCTCCTCATGGAAAGCTTGGGCGGCACCCAATTCCAAATAGGAATGGGTGGCCGTCCATATGGAATGTACATGGAGGTGTAATCTCCATGTATATTCTCTCCTTATTTATTTGGTGTAATTTTGGATTAATTTGTATTTGATTTTTTCAAATATATTTTGATCTAAATTTATTGGTTTTACCAACAACAATCTTAGCCATTGGATTGACATAAATCAATCTCATCCATTGATTTTATATGTCACATGGATTGAGATCCATGGATCCCAAAACCCTATAAAAAAAGAGGCATACCATGCTCTCTATTTTGCACATAATGCTTGAGAAGCATCTCTCTCTCTTTTCTCTCTACTCAACAGCCCTCTCTCTCCCTCTCATGTGGCCGTCCACCATGGATGACCTAGAGAGGTTATCCATTGCCGCGGCATCATCGTTATGCTGCCTGTTCGTCTGCTCGTGGATCTCTGTCTCCTTCGGTGCGCCTCGCTCGTGAAGAAGACGTCGGATCTTGTGTGTCGAGATCAGGAGATCCGCCGCTTGGATCATCAACATGGATTGCGAGAAGCACGCGGTTCATCCTCGCGCTCGCAAGCGTCTCCTCCGTTGGATCGGACTTGAGACAGGAGGTCCTTCGTTTAGAGACTCGATCGCAACCATGCTTCAAGAGGTAATCCTATTACTTGTTTGTGGTTTAGACGAAACGATCCGAGAAGTGTTCTTGGATCATGTGGTTTCGTCGTAAGAACTTTTTTTAAATTCCGCTGCATCGAGCAACTAGTGCGATTAGTCGCTCCTCGTCGTATTCGATACGACGCTCACGCTTCCGTGATGCGCTTGAGGATCTAACTATATCCTTCAAGTGGTATCAGAGCCTTAGGTCGACGGTTTCGAATATGATTCGCTAACCGAGGACGACTTGGGTTCGTTAAGGTCGCGAAAGTTTTCATCGCATTTGATTTCGCAGATCTGTTTAGTAAATAAATTCGGCACTGTTTAAATTATTTAAACACGAATTTAATACTTGGATTTTGTTCCTCATTAAATAAGGAAACCATAGGATCTGAGTTTGCGTAAATTGGATTTTGTATGCTCTAGATATGGTAGTTTTCATGAACATGTATTCACTGTTACGGGAACTGCGAATCTTAACGTAAATAAAGAGTTGATTAATGTTTAGAGCCACTTCGAAATGCGTGCAAATCACATAGATTCTGTTGTAAATCAAATTAGCAAACTTTGAAAACTGACTTTGCTTAATTTGGATTCAAATTGATTGAGATATGCTAATTTTAGTAAGTAGGGGTCACTGTTGAAATTACTTTCCTAATCAAGAACCATGTGATTGTCAATTAATGAAATTAATTGTTAATTTCGAGAAATAATTATGGAAAATATTTGAGAAATATTAGAAGATGATTATTTCTTTAATTGACTTGGCCCCAATCAATTAATTGATTAGATTTGATATAAATCATAATTTGAATCACAATCATCAAACTCCTTGCTTGAATAGGATTGGGAATTTGTCTAGCAAATTTCCTTATAATCAAAATTGTTTTGATTACTATATGGTATAATTTCGATTGAAAAACCGATGATCATCTCAAGTAAAAATTAATCAATTTGGCATTATCCTTTCTCGAGGCGGATATGGTGTCTAGTCGGGGATCGCTGGGGTAGCGGGTTGCAACGTATGCGGTCCGTCCCACTCCCGCCAGTACTGGCCATGACAGCGGGTAGGGCCGGGATAATGTCTGAGGATTAAGTTGTATTTTTTTAATTATTAAAATACGAATTAATACGTACTTTGAGAATAATACCATATATATTCAAGCATAACAATCAAGTTTGATTGATTGAATTGGATTGATAATTAATTTAATATGATTGAATTGATTATGTCCAATTATACTCTAATATGATTAGAGTTAATAATTCCCTTGGAAGAATTAATTATATGAATGTGATCCATAGTAATTAATTAAATTTGAATAAGAGGTGGAGGATCACATAAGTGACATCCATGGTCTCCCGTCAAGGCGAAGGGTTTCCGTCGCCTGGGATTGTATATAGGAGATGCCTGTACAAAGTGACAGCTCCTATATACAAGCGCATCTGGATCGGACTCTTTGCTTCTCGAAAGAGTAAGGCCGTATGCGTAGTGACATATCGGATCCTCATATTATTAGGGCGATATTGGATTGCGCATAGCGAGTTCTATTCCTGTTGACGGTTGGTTCAATTAATGACGGGTCAACATCACCTTAGGGGTGGTGGGCCTGGGTGTTAAAGACCGAATTGGGAGATGCAAGTTGGACTTGCAAGGCGGAATGTATTCCCTCTTCTTTTTATCTGAGTTGCAGTTTCTCATATTATTGGGATGTAACAAAGATAAGGAAGGAGATCCCAGATCTTGCTTGAGATATAATGGTAAGTATATCTCTTACATTGAAAGTGATTAAGGGAATGAACTTTCATTGTTGACATGGTAAGACAACTTTGATATAAAAAATTCCTAAATCAAAGTAAATTATATATTTATATAAGTTTATGCAAAAATTTCTTATTTCAGATAATCCTTCATTAATCCCACTCAACGTTATACTCAATAATAATCAGTAGAATATCATGGATTGGACCCTTGATCCAGATATTGTACTTACGATTGCACACATAATGTATGTGGTTGTAATGTGCAAGTTTCCTCATAATAATGAGAAGTGATAATTAAATAAGACAATAGGACTAAAACCCTAGGGTTTGTATGTCTCTATAAGTCTTGATCTCATCGAATGTACTTTTGAAGTGACATGTCGATAATGATCGTAATTGTCAAATAATCCTTATAAAATCAATAAAGATATTCTGGCATACATATGCGCTCTTGACATTTAATCATGAATGACATGGTTCTTTGCATCATGTAGAATGGTAGCTCTATTAGAGATAATGTATTCAAATTGTTTGAGTGCCTACCTGAACCTATGCTTTAAGAGTTCAGATGGATGTAGATGATGAGTGTCATCATTCTACTATCTATAATCTAGTCATTCATGAAGCTTCATAATATTCATATTGTATGAATTGGGTGAAGCATGTATAAATGTCGAAATGCTCTTACATTGAATTCTTTTGAATTTAACATAAGAGATCCTTAGTCTTAAGCAATGGTTGTTTATAGATAAAGGGAGCGCAGTGGAAGCATGGGTTGGACCCAAGCAAGCAGTATAATCAAAGAGTTGACTGTACTTCTGTGACTTCCATATAACATCCAAAGAGTTGGATGAATGCCAATACTGCAATATGTTGATTTGTTGATAGTATGACTATCAAATCTATCTAGAATCCTTAGAGAAGGAATCAGATAACACATCAGAATAACCTACATATAATCATTGAAATTGACTTACTTATTTGATAAGGTAAAGTCTAATAATTGTATCTCAATCTTCTAATGACACTTGCAATTGGTTGCATATGTATTAGAATATTAGAAATTTGATCTTAAGGTTTATTGGCCATCCATGTGGAAAGTGATGCAAGTGTTGCAACAATTTCCATGAGATCAATAGACTTCATATTTTCAGTGGGAGCCCTTAGTCTTAGAGAATGTCTCTATGACCTAGATATTAGAATACACTCATTATTTATTTCTAATTGTTGGATATAAACATGAAGTCTGTAATAAATCTATCATAAAGAGTTATGATGGAGATATTTCAGATAGTAATCTAAAATCTAGTGGACTCTATTAAATTAGAAAATTAATGAATGGTTCATTAAGATTTCTAATACTGAAAATTAAACCTTTAAAGATCAATAGGAGGGTAAAGATCATTTGACAATGATCTGGCATCAAATTTTGGACATATGTCTGTTGATGAAATCAATGGACTAGTAAGACATGAAACTTTAGATTGTCTAAAGATTCAAATCTCACATACTTGTGAATATTGTATTCAAAGTAAAAATGTCCAATACACCCTTCTTTGGGAAAGGTGTAAGATGTTAAGGTATTCAAAATCTCATACATATTGATGTATGTGAATCATCTATATCAGAATAAACATTATGGATATGTGATATCTATTAGTGATTATTTGTGATATGAGATTTCTTCTCTTCACTTAGAAAACTTTGAAATGTTCATAGATTTCACAATTTTTGTTTAGAACCAAAGTTTGAAGGAAGATGAAATGAATTTGATCTAACCAAGGTATCCTGTACCTATTAGATGAATTCAAGAAATACCTTATGGAGATATGAATATCATTCCTATCTCAATCCTCCTTGTGAACCTGAACTCAATGGAGTTGTAGGGAGATACAATTGATCATGTGTGACATGATTTAATCAATGATTAATCCTAGCATAATTATCTCTTAGTTTCCAAGGTATATATATGTAGTAGAGACTACATTATATACTTAATAAGCTTCCATGCATGCAAGCTGGACTCTAGCACTAGAGAGTGCTACTTCATTAGGAAAATAAAGGATGGTATTGTATACATACTTTATGACCTTGAGATTCTTAAAGGATCTCATCTCTGAGAATGTGATTCTTAGATGATGACTCTCTTAAGAATCGAGATAAAATGAAGTGATGGAACTCATTTAATCTTGAGAAGATAATGAGGCTCCTGAAATCGGAAACTAAATAGACAATTAAAGATGAAACATTAATACCTTTTTCAAATAAGTTTGAGGATGGATTCCATGTGTAAGTTAAATCTGACAATGATCAGACTTCATGTGATGAAGCTCCAAAGGATCATGGCATGGAAAGATGGATGTTAGTAATAAAAGTCTAATGTAGACTTCATATACAAGTGTTGTATATGGACCCTCAAGGATCCACCTATATGGGTCAGACCCATTAAGGTGTAAATGGATCTTCAAGAGAAAGAGGGAACCTGATGAGAAGGTAGAGACCTTCAAAGCACGGTTTGTAGTCATGAGCTACACACCGAATAGAAGACATCGCTCGCGATGAGATTTGCTCTCTAGTGACCTTGCTTTAACCCATCAGAATATTGCTAACTATAGCTAAACAACTTGACTATGACATCTTCATGATGTGAGTCAAGATTGCATTCCTCTATGAATACCTTTCTAAGGATGTTCATATGAAGTAGCCCCAGGGCTTCAAGGTTGAGGAAAGCAAGATGTGCTAGCTAAAGAACTCCATCTTTGGACTCCAATAAGTTTCTTGTAGTTGGAACATAAGATTTGATGAAATTATAAATGTTGCGATTTCAGATAAAATCTTGATGAACCATGTGAAGCTTAGTGGGAGTACCATTGTGTTCATCATGCTAAATGTAGATATTATTCTAATCATTTAGAATGATATAAGAATAAATAATAAGTGTTTTATAATTTGGTTGTTCCGTACCTTGAGATACGATCTCAAGGATACCTCTTAGATCTTAATTCTGATGTCGTTCAGAAGCAAAGAGAAGAGGGTATTGGGACCGTCACATTAGTAATACACCTTGAACTTATTCCATTTTCTGGAAAATTCCAAGAGAGGCTTCCTTCCCTTAAGATGTGGTAGTGACCTGTCTAAAGGGATAGCACCTCAAAGAGTTGAGGAAGTGAATGCTAGAACTACTTGCACTTGTGCATCAGTTACGAGAAGCTGAAGTGTATGCTAGATGTGTACAAAAGCCATATGTCTGCCATGCAGTGGGAGTAGTAAACTGTTACTAATCCTACTATGGAAATAAAACACTTGATTGCAGTAATAACAATATCTTCAAATATGATGAAACTTAGAGATAGTGATCTCAAAGTCTTATCTTCAAAAGTTTAAGATCTTGTAGATAGTGATCTATAAGGGTCTTAAGTGTAGATACCTTAAGAGATAGAGATCTCCAGGAATGAAGGTATTCTAATAAGGATTATGGAAATGCTGGTTATGATAATTAATAAGATGTAGTGTCAAGGACACTATAACTAATAAAATTGAGTATTGGTTGCATAAGATGCAACATTCGCATTGGATGCGAGCACTGTTACTAGGAGATATGCAAGTGCCGTTAAAGGACTTGGCGTAGTCTCTTGGGAACAGAGTGACTGATCAGCTTACCTAGCTATTTTCTAAATAGCCTATGATTGTCACATGAGTGTGGGTTTAAATGATTAGCCCATTAATGACTCTTTGGGCTAGTGGGAGATTGTTGGAAATGCGAGCCCACGGCGAGCCATTATGCAATAAATGTTATTGCGAATATCATTCCCTGATATGAAATGAAGAATGAATAATTTGCATAATAGGTCCCTTAGTACAATTAGGGTTATGTACCATGGCCATCTTAATGATCATACAGCTGTTGATTCGATTATTGAATCATAGAGGCTGGTGCTTAGATGAATATCAAATGAGTTAGATTGAGGACTCATCAAGCACCGTCAAATGATTATTAAGAGATGATCTCCAGCCAGAGTAGGAGATGGCAATCCTATCTCAGTTAGGTTGATATCTGACCGACCTCTTGATGCAGGTCCTCTGCATAGGAATAGAGATTCGGAGGTGTCAGATTAGTTAGGTCAAAGAGTTGACTTAACGAGATCGAGATAACCAAAGTCCTATATCGTATGTTGTCACGATACAGGCACACATCCTCTGACCGGAGACAGATGTGTTACTATATGTTTGAGTATGTACATTTGGCAGACCAATAGGTTGACGACCTAATCAAGGTCTATACACCGGCGCGCTGGTGTGCATATAAGGGCATATGAGTTATACAATCTCTCAAAGGGATCATACAGGTTCACTACTGAACCGGAAGACATGAGCTCACTCATGAGATATTGAGAAGAATAGAATTCCGTGCGCACGATCGTCTCTCTTTGGAAGCTTGACTGAATTTGTAGGTTTGATATATACTTTTGGAAAGTATATGATCAAGACCTAGGTATGATATATGCTTTTGGAAAGTATATGATCGATACCGACTCCCAATGATCGAATGAGAAACTTACTGATAAAACCCTGAAGTAGACAGTGTAAAGTTGATCTAATACTTCGGGTTTATTCTGAGTCTTCCAGTATGCAGGATGAACAGGTATTGAGAATACCTGAGGGTGTTGTGATCATAAACGATTGTATAACCACGGCGCTTCCGTTCCTAGGGAGTGATGAAACGGGTCTGGATTTTAGTGACTCCTCTCAGTAGAGAAGTAATCTGATCTTAGTCCAAATGTTGGACATTGATCTGAATGTGATTCAGATGCAATGAGAAGATTAGACTTACGGTCTTGATTTAATCAAGCATCTATGGGAGGCCCGCGATCTGGATTTGAGATATGATCTCAATATCCATGTCACTATACGTGGAACAATACAATCGCCCTGTCCTTATCTCCAAGTATTCGCGGAGAAAGCGCATTATCCTTGAAAGAGTTCATGGATAATTCTATTGTTGATATATGTATCCGAGCATTGAGAAAATGGATAATTAAATGTGATTTAATTATCATGAATAATATGAATTTGATTCATATTATAAGGAGAGTTATCTTAGATAATTAAATGTGATTTGATTATCAAAGATGTAAATAATGTGAATGTGATTCATATTATTTGAGCACATGAGAATAAGTTATCCAATATAATTAAATGTGATTTAATTATTATGGATAAGAATAATGTGGATAGTAATATCCAATTATTCATAATATATTATAAATGTGATTTATAATGTATTAGAGAGAGCTAATTATAATTTATATGTGTTGATTAATTATTATGTGTATTGGATACACATTGTGTAATTAATTGACAATGTAAATTATATGTCGTTTTGGGTTGTGAGTATGATTCACAATTTTTCAATGGCAAGATTGCAATATTCTCAAATATAATTGTGAATTATTTTTGAAGAATAAAACCCAATAAAAGTTGTTGGAAATAAATAAAGAGATTTCCATGGAGATATTCAATCTCATGACATGTCATGATATTGCTCTCCTCATGGAAAGCTTGGGAGGCACCCAATTCCAAATAGGAATGGGTGGTCGTCCATATGGAATGTACATGGAGATGTAATCTCCATGTATATTCTCTCCTTATTTATTTGGTGTAATTTTGGATTAATTTGTATTTGATTTATTCAAATATATTTTGATCTAAATTTGTTGGTTTTACCAACAACAATCTTAGCCATTGGATTGACATAAATAAATCTCATCCATTGATTTTATATGTCACATGGATTGAGATCCATGGATCCCAAAACCCTATAAATAGAGAGGCATACCATGCTCTCTATTTTACACACAATGCTTGAGAAGCATCTCTCTCTCTTTTCTCTCTACTCGACAGCCCTCTCTCTCCCTCTCATGTGGCCGTCCACCATGGATGACCTAGAGAGGTTCTCCATCGCCGCGGCATCGTCGTTATGCTGCCCATTCGTCTGCTCGTGGATCTCTGTCTCCTTCGGTGCGCCTCGCTTGTGAAGAAGACGTCCGATCTCGTGTGTCGAGATCAGGAGATCCGCCGCTTGGATCATCAACATGGATTGCGAGAAGCACACGGTTCATCCCCGCGCTCGCAAACGTCTCCTCCGTCGGATCGGACTTGAGACAGGAGGTCTCTTCGTTTAGAGACTCGATCGCAACCATGCTTCAAGAGGTAATCCTATTACTTGTTTGTGGTTTAGACGAAACGATCTGAGAAGTGTTCTTCGATCATGTGGTTTCGTCGTAAGATTTTTTTTTAAATTCCGCTGCATCGAGCAACTAGTGTGACTAGTCGCTCCTCGTCGTATTCGATACGATGCTCACGCTTCCGTGATGCGCTTGAGGATCTAACCATATCCTTCAGAGGAGTCACTAAAATCCAGACCTATTTTATCACTCCCTCGGACTGGAAGCATCATGGTTATACAATCGTTTATGATCACATCACCCTCAGGTATTCCCAATACCTACACATCCTGCATACTGGAAGACCAATGATCAACCTGAAGATATAAATCAATTTTTACACTGTCTTCTTCAGGGTTTGATCACCAAGTTTCTCAATCTTGGTCATTGGGATTTGGTATCGATCATGTGCTTTCCCAAAGCAAATATCATACCTTCAAATTCTTGTCATGCTTCCAAATCACGACGACCATGCATGGAATTTGATCCCAATACCTCATGAGTGAGCTCATGTCTTCCGGTTCATAAGTGAACCTGTATGATCCCTTTGAGAGATCGTATTACTCTTATGCCCTTATATGTAGACCAGCTCGCCTGTGTATAGACCTTGGTTAGGTCATCAACCTACTGGTCTGCCAAATGTACACCCTCAGACATATAATGACACATCTGTCTCCGGTCAGAGGATGTGTGCCTATGCTGTGACAGCATTCAACATAGGACTTAGGTTATCTCGATCTCATTAAGTCAACCCTTTGACCTAACTAATCTGACACCTCCGAATCACTATTCCCATGCAGAGGACCTGCATCAAGAGGTCGTTCAGATATCATCCTATGTGAGAAAGGATTGCCATCTCCTACTCAGGCTGGAAATCATCTCTTAATAATCATTTGACAGTGCTTGATGAGTCCTCTATCTAACTCTTTAGATATTCATCCAAACACCAGCCTCTATGATTCAATTAATGAAACAACAGTTGTATGATCATTAAGATGGCCATGGTACATGACCATAATTGTATAGAGGGACCTATTATGCAAACTATTTATTCTTCATTTCAGATCAGGGAATGATGCATGCAATAACATTTATTACATAATGGCTCGCCATTGGCTCACATGTCCAACAGTGCTATGAAGTTGGCTTTCTTCTCTCTACCACTATTATATATCAGGGGCCTGAGAAAGAGGTCAGTAACCTCTCCTATCCATGTGAGAAAAAGAGGTATTTAACCAGTTCTCTTATACTAATATCAGGAGCCCAAAGAGAGGAAAGTGGAAGTTGAAGGAGTGAAAGAGGGATGTGGACGTTCGTGAAGCTTCTCTCACTTCCCCTTTCTCATTTGTGAAGATAACATCAAAAAGCAGTGGAACCTACCACACTAACCACTCGCAGACTCGAGCTGGAGGTGTCCCTGCCCCCGATCACTGATTTGGTTGATTTAGGGTAATTAGTTTGCTAAACGATTTTCCTAGGTGAAATTGGAATTGGACTTCCTGTCTATCCGGCTCTTGACTGTCAGTTGGTAAACCGTAGCATAACTAACGTGATAGTCTTGTATGCAAGTCAGGACTCTGATAACTCTTCTTCCTTTCGATCGTAACTAATGGCTAAAACTTGTTGTTCAACCATACATGTCAGTGGATATGCTAACCCGCATCGGGCTACTCACCCCTGTCTAATAGGGTATTACGGCAAAAAAATATTTTATACTCCAAAAATTATGTTGTAAATAAATAAAATATAAAATTGGGGTATTTTTGTAAAAATAACAAATTAAAAATAATTGTACAAAATTCATAGATATAATATACATGTATATAATACAATATACTGTATATAAATTAATATATTTTTCATAAAAATAAATAAAAATGATAGAAAAATTCCTTGAAAAATAATAAACATTTTTCATTTTATTTATTTCTTAATTTAAATTCATTTATTATTTTTAATTTATTTATCTTTTATTTTCCTTGCTATTTTGTCTTGTAGAGGGTTTTGTCCTTATTCCAGCCTGCTTCTGATTAGTCCACATCGCATTGTTGACTCGGGTCAACACCATCTTCCAGGCGTGACCCGACCCGGTTACCTTCATCAGACCTATTTCTTCTATTTTTCCTTGGCAGATCATTCGAGCCCTTGCCCCGATTTCTCTCCCATGGACCCTCCTAGGATCCAAGACCCTCGCAGATCCCTAGGAGGGCGCGGATCCTCCTCGGTTCGTGTGTTCTCGCCCGTTTCTACAGCCACCTAAGAACACTATAAGATCTCTTCATTCGCTCCCCCAGGTCGACGGCTCAAGCCTCGCTCCCTCTCAATACCCTAG
The DNA here is from genome assembly GCA_037367405.1 of Ottelia alismoides. Lineage (NCBI taxonomy): Eukaryota > Viridiplantae > Streptophyta > Magnoliopsida > Alismatales > Hydrocharitaceae > Ottelia > Ottelia alismoides. The sequence continues at coordinate 735,564 of JAZKJV010003146.1, read as the reverse complement.
ACACCTTCAGCGTGGTGACAGCCGTTTGGAGCGTCGTCTGGCGATCGAGTTGGTGCAGTGACGCTGACGCTCCCCCTTTGTGGCCGGACCTCCACCGCGGAGCAGCCTCCCCCGGCCGTCGCATCGAGGTCGAGGCGATCATCCCGACGACCACCTTCTCCTGGATCTCAAGAACACATTCAGGCCTTCAGGTAATCCCCTTATCCTTCCTAGTTTACCATTTGATCAAATCTTTCTGTCGTTCGCCGCCGTCACTCCGCCAGCTCTGACCAACCGGTCGAAGCTCTGTCATCTATGCCAAATCGCTCATATATCCTCGCACGCTCACCCTCCATCTTCCTCCGCGACATGATCACCCTATTCATTGTCCATCTAGTCGAGATTAGGCTCGAGGTTTCCCCTATCGCCTTCGCCGGTAACCAACTCCCGCCCCCCATCGCTTCTTTGGGTTTTAATCTCAATAATCTAGACCAAAGCATAGCTCTGAGTTAGAGCTACTCGTTGCAGGTCCGTTCACGCACTGAGAGCCTCTCGATCATCCTCTCCAGAGCTCGCTGGAGTAGCTCCAGGTGCCCGTCGCCGTCACGCCTATCCAGCCGCTGGAGCTCCCATCCGAGCCGTTCAGCTGACGTGGAATCGTCCCACGATCACTCCGATGCCTGTTGATCTTCCATCAGGTCTGAGGATCTCGTCCTTGGCTCCGGTGAAGATCATCCAGGGGTTGTTCTTCCAGACGTGTTCTGCACCGTTGGATCGACCGTCACCCTCCTGATTCCATCCTGATCGTCCATCCAGCCGACATGTCAGACCGTTAGATGTCAGATCTAACGGCTCCATAAGCACCACATCCCCGACCATCTGAAACCATCATATCTGACATATGACGCCCGCAGAGCTACACGATCTCGCCACACCAGCGGCCAACACGTGGCTCCCCACGCGCGACGCATGTGCACTGAGGGTATATTGCTCTTTTTTCCTTTGCGTTTATTTTTGTTTATGTTTTGGTATATAAAATAAAAGTTATAGTTGAACCTTTTTGCGATCTAGTCCCTACAGTTTTAGATATTTGCATTTTAGTCCTCCCTGTCTGAGACGCATGTTTGGTCATGTGCATAGTGGTGTATTTGCACTTTTTATACGAAACTTTTTCCTGTGTTATGGATTGAATGAATGTTTTCTTAATTTGCATTTATACCCCTGTGAACGTGGATTTAGCGCATGTGCGCATTTAAGTGGATAAATTGCATTTTCGACCCTGTGCTTTTTATGCTTGTTAATATTTGGTCCTGAAATAACATAATTGCATTTAGGTCCCTATCACCTGTTTGTGTTGTTTTTAATTAAATAAATATCAAAACTACTCCAAAAATTCCTAAAAAATTACATGTGGCTCCTAAATATTTTTGGTAATTTTTTAAACGTATTTTGATTTTATTTGATATTTTCTAAAATTCAAAAACTCAAAAAAGTGTCCCTTTCTGGTTTAGAAAATCAATTAAAAATAGAAAAATGTTTTCAAAAATTCCAAAAAAATTATTGGGTGCTTGTTTTGTCTTGCTTTAATTTCTATCTCATTTTTGTTTCATTCTCTATTATAAAACACCTGAAAATTAAAAAATATTAAAAACCTTAAAAATTATTAAAAATTCATTAAAAATAAAAAAATTGTGTTTTCACTTTCTGTAGGTAGATTTTATTTTATAGTTCATAAAAAATATTTCCAAGATTTTAGAGGTACTTTAGATATTTTTAATGTGCCTTTTCGTCTAAGCTGTACACTACTCGTTGTTTTCCTTTTTCTTTTATTTTTAGAAAAATATATAAAAATCAGAAAAACCCCGTAAAATACCCAAAAATATTTGAATATTCTAAAAACATAAAAATATTTTTGTTTTGAATTTTTGAGTAATTTAAAGCCTTTAAATAATTGTTTGAGTGTGATTTTTGCCATTCCTTTACTTCTTTTCTTAATAGAAAATTATAAAAAAATTAAAAATTAAAAACCACCATAAATACCTTTATTTATTGGATTACCTGACTACTTCATAGGATTCATTCTGTGCTCCTTGTGTTCGACCCTGGTGGCTATACCATGTTAAATAATTAGCAAGACCGCTTGCCTTGGTTTCGTGTTTGATTTCTTTCTATGGTGGTCTGATTTTTCTTGTTGAGCCATGCTTCGTCGGTTGAGGTCGCAACGACCTTGATCTGCTTTTCTGAGACTTAACCTCGATCGGCTGACCGCTCATCATCCCACATTTAGTTTTTCCCAACTAGTATGGGTGCGGTGCGTTTACCGGCTACCCAATCTGCCCAATCTGCTAAGGAGGTCCTAGACCGATTACTAGCTACCTGGTGAAATCCTCAATGGAGAACAACCAACCTCAAGACCAGTAGTTTGAAAGGAGTTCAGGTATGCTCTACCTAGTGTGTGGGTCACTCTCGTGCTGCAGATAAATCAACCAATGAGGGGATGACTCTCCCCAAAACAAAGATTTTTAGATGATGTGTATTTTAGGGTGAAGTTTGCATTAGCAGTCCCAATTTTATTTTGTTTTCACTTTTTATGTATTTTTCTGATAAAAAACAATGCCAAATGAATTTTTCTATTTCCCGGGTTGGTTTGAGTCCAATAAAAATCGGGGGGGGGGGAGTCGAAAAATCCGATGCGCGATCAAACACTATGTTGCATACAGAGATAGAAATGCATACCTGACTCCAGCACTCTACACGCCTGGTGATCCACGCATAAATTAAAGACAGAAAGTAAACTAACTAAATGATGCAACGAATAAATCCGCCTTAGACGAGCACATCTACTGATCATGAAGAACATATAGGTAACTAGTCAGAGAGAGAGGCCTGAGTCCGATCTTAGAGGTCGACCGGTGTCCGTCACGACAGATCTTGCACGCATTGTATACGACCTCTAGCGGTGCGTGGCCTCTCAATCGATTAAGTTAACTTTTCTTTATTGATTATTAGCTAGATCCAATTACGTTCTACAGAAACAAAATGAATTAAGTGTGGGGTTTTAGCTAATTATGTCACAATCAACAAAAGTCCTAAATCTAGGGGCTAAATCCTCGAGAATCAAAAGAAAATAAAATACGATCAAACAAAACCGCGAAAAATCCGGTGAGGTTCCCCGAGTACACCGGTACTCGACCAAACAGACCCCTATAAGTCTAGGTCCAAATATTACAATAATAATAAGTCTGCAGAAAATGAAACTACTCTATCTACTATAACTGTCTTCTCCTGCTCTCCTGCTCCTCCTTAGATGTGGGTACTCCAACAGAAAGCTGAAGCGTCCTCGGGCGGTTCCTCGTACAAAAAGCAAAGCAGAGATGCATCAGAAAACAATTATATCTAATAGAGACAAATAAATAATAAAATGGAAATAAAAGAAAAATAACTACTAAGCTGTGCTCCCGGACAACGGTGTCATTCTAATGAGTGACTTATCGAGTAGGATTAAGTATCAAGAAATATCAAGGTCGTTACGACCCCAATCAACAAGCCATGCTCAATTAAGAAAAATAAACCACTCGAAATAGATAAAAAACAATCAGGCATATGTAAGGTGTTTCGCTACTTATTTTACATGTTATAGCAACTAGGGTCGAACACAAGGAGCACGAGAAAACCCACGAAGTAGTCAAATCTCAGAAAAATAACATATTTTTAGTGGTTTTTAATTTTACAGTTTTTTTGGTTTTCAATGGGGAAATAAAATCAACAAATAAGAAAACAAAGCAACACTACAACCTTTTTGTATTTTAAATTAAGACTAAAAATGCTTAAAAAATTAAGATAAAATTATTTTTGGAATTTTGAGGTTTTAAGGCGTTTTTAGTAATTTTCTGGAGATTTTCTGATGTTTTTGTAATTTTATAAAAAAATCAAACAGTGACTAAAAATGTAAACAATGCACAATCAAGATTAAATTGTAAGTTAAATATAACTAAAATGCCCTAAAATCTTTGTTAGCAATTTTATGAGAAAATACAAGTAAAAATCTACAAACAGGAACTTAAATGAGAATTTCTTGGATTTTCTTGAATTCTATATAAATTTTATAAGATTTTAGGTGTTTTTTAATTTTTTTGATTTTTATAGGGAATTTTCAAAAACAATTAACATGTAGCTAAAGCACACAAAAAGAAACTAATAGGAATTTTTTTGGATTTTTTAAGACAATTTTCGAATTTTTATGGATTTTCAAAAATAGACAGGACATTTTTTATAGGTTTTTTATTTACAAAAATAATAATTGCAAACAAATTAATCTAATAAAATTATACTAAATACTACACGTCAATAGGAGTTGGTGGTAATTTTTAGATAATTTTTAGGATTAATTTGCTATTTATTAAGTCCAAAATACAAAAAGTAAATAAGCGCATTTTACAGGTATCGGTTCACAATTAAAACAAATTTCTGAGCCAAATAACAACAACTTAAGAGAACACAGGGCCAAATCTGCAATTAACTCCAACGATGCATGCATAACACATGATCCAGGCTCAGATGAGTATAAATGTAATTCTCAAAACATAACATGCATTCAATAACCAATAGAAGGTTCACAGAACAAAATGCAAATAACCCTGCAAACCACGTGGGGACGCACATGATGCAGACTTGGAGGGACTAATATGCAAATAAAAAACTATAGGGTCCAAACTGTAAAAGTCTTTAACTAAACATTGTATAAAACTAAATACGACAACATGTAGGGAGGAAAAGGAAATATACACAAACCAGGGTACGTGGCGCATGCAGAGCAGCTTCTGATGCACGGTTTGATGACTTCTAGTGGCGCAGATCTGACGATCTGAAAAATTGGTATCAACGTGCGGCTCAAATCTGTACTTGGTCAGATCGAACCATTATCAAGTAGGCGTGGATGGACGGCTCTGATCTGAACTAGGCACGGAGGAAGATTGGACGGCTCTGGAGGAATCTGGAAGAACTGAAGCCTGACGAGCTTTGACCTTGCAGATCTCGCGATCCACTAGGCCGATCAACTCGACGTAAGGTCCAACACCTTCACATGGCTCCTTCGCAACTGATGGAAGGCTCGGATGCAAGGATGGATGGTTGGATCAACGTAATGGTGCTCCCACGCCAGGAGGAGCTTTGTCGGGTCAGCTGGGGCTCCAAATGGGCTCCTTGCACACACGGGAACCTGCAAAGGGAAGAGAGAGCTCGACGCTATGCTCCGACCCTTGTTATTACTTCAAAGGGTAAGGGAAGAGGAGGTGGATGGTTATCGACCTATAGCGAAGGTGTAATAAGGAGGTCTGAGACGAATGTTCACCCGATGGTCGAGTCTCAGAATGGTTAGGTTGAGTGAGAGGGTGAGGAGTGAGATGTAGTGTAGATCGGAGCGGGTAGATGTGGGAACGGGGCTCCGGCAGTTGGTCGGAATAAGTGAACGTCAACGAAGATGGAATGAAAAGATGATTCTAAATGAGAAATGCAATGTATATGAGTGGTACCTGAAGCTACTGAGGTGCTCAGCAAGGTCAGGTGAAGGTTGGTGGTCGAGTCTTGGCCTCAACCAAGCTGCGGCTGGCCAGGAGGCTTCACGCAGCGAAGCTCCGGCCACGTCGTGAGCTACAAGTCTCTAGGTGCTTCCCAATGATCCTGAGTTGTTCCTTGAGTGGTTTTCACTTCACCGAAGGTGGCTAGGGATGGAATGGGGTGCGCGGGACGAGCTACCCTTCAGTGGAGGAGGACGAGAGCTTTTATACGTGAAGCGAGGGTCTAGAAAGATCGGTGTAGAGCACGAACCCTAAAGAGATCCGGATAATCTTAGGGGTCCTCAAGGACTATGGATGTATGAGGAATCACGGGTCCAAGAATCGAGGTGAGAGGTGGTCAGAGTCGTGTGGGTAAATAGGGAGAACAAGATCCAACGAGGAGGTGGGCGACCTGACCCGACCTGGAAAGCGGCGTTGACTGGAGTAAACAAATCCTTTGGACCAATTAGAAAATAGTATGCACAAAATAATTGAAAATTCAACAAAAAATAGAAAATGAATTAAAAAGAAAAAGTGTATAAGATAAAAAACGTTTATTAATTTTCAAAAAAAATTCCGTGATTTTTAATTATTTTTATGAAAATTAAATTAATGTATATGCAATATATAGTATTATATGTAGGTATAATATACCTATGTATTATGTACAAGTATTTTTATTTTATTATTTTTACACAAATACCTTTATTTTGTATTTTATTTATTTATAAAAAAATTTTAGAAATATAAATAAATTTTTATTTTATTTTTAAAAATTAATAAGGGTATATAATAAATAATGGATGTAATATATACAAGTGTGTTTTGTACAAGATATAAAGGATTTTTATTTTATTTTACTGATTTTTGTTTTATTTTTATATTATTTCTAAAATTATATAAAGGGATATTTACACCCATAACCCTGAGTAATTCTATAATTACCCCAGATACCCAAGATAATCATGAATTACATACAAGACCTTGAGTAATGCTGAACTCTCACACCCAAAACTCTGTGTTAATTTCCATCCAATTTCCCGTCAATTATAATGGTATCCGTCAAGAATTTAATTTTTTATACCCTTTAACTTTGAGTTATTTACCATAAGATCATTGTCCTCTTCCTCCTTCCTCCTCCTTCCTCCCTTCCTCCTCCAAGCATCTCCTCCACCCTGATCGAGGCCTCCTGCCGGTCGTCTCCCCCAGCAAGCCCGCTCCTCCACCGCCTGCAACCCAAATCAAGACCTCTTGGGATCGAATCGCAACACCCCTGCAACCCCTCTCCCCCCTGCAACTCCAGGTCGTGCCCGCGGAGGCGCATCCACCTACCATCGAGACCCAATCCCCTCCTCCCGGCGCCTCCTGGGATGGAGCCGCAGTTCCAGCCCCCCCTTCTTCCCGGCACCTCCTGGGATCCAACCTCAGCCCTAGCCCACCCCCCTCCTGGGATGGAGCTCCATGACAACCCACACCCGCCCGCGCCTCCGCCGCCTGCAAGGTGATGCCCCGACGCATCCCCTCCCCCTGCCCTAGCCCACCCCCTCCCGGGATGGATCTTCATGACAACCCACCCCCGCCCGCATCTCCGCCGCCTGCAAGGTGGTGCCCCGACGCACCCCCTCCCCCTACCCCAACCCACCCCCCTCCCGAGATGGAGCTCCATGACAACCCACCCCGCCCGCGCCTCCGCCGCCTGCAAGGTGGTGCCCCGACGCACCCCCTCCCCCTGCCCCGGCGCACCTCCCCCCTGCGCGCGACTCCGCCAGCAAATCGTCCCCCCCCCCCCCCCCCCGCGCGCATCTCCCCAGCGAATCCCCCCTCCCCCCACATGCGAAACCCGCCCCCCCTCCCCCGGCGCGCGACTCCGCCAGGGCATCCCCCCTCCCCCTGCGCGACTCCGGCGGCGAGTCCCCTCTCCCCCCGTGCGCGAAACTCCGCTAGCAAATCCCCCCTCTGCCCCCGCGCGCGACTCTTCCTGCAAATCCGCCCTCTCACACCCCTTGTGCCTCCTGGGATGGAGCTCTAGGGCCACGCCTCCTCCGCCTGCAGTCTTGGTCATGCCCGGCGCACCCCCTCCCCCCGAGCTGCGGACTTGCCTGCAGGTTCAGGTCGTGCGCCCCCGCCCGCCCGCACCTCCGCCTACCCCCGCTCTCCATTGAAGACCCCATCAGGCTACAAGCTCCACGATCTAATCCGTGTCCTTTTTTTATTAATCTCAACCATTAGATCATGGATTGAGTTAGATTAACTCAGCCATGTGGTTGAGTTAGTGAAGTAAACTAACGGAAGGGTATGGGTGTAAAACGGAGTAGTTATTCAGGGTCTTGTATGTAATTCGTGATTATCTTGGGTACTTGGGGTAATTATGGAATTACTCAGGATTATGGGATATTTACACCCATAACCCTGAGTAATTCCATAATTACCCCAGATACCCAAGATAATCATGAATTACATACAGACCTTGAGTAATGCTGAACTCTCACACCCAAAATCCTGTGCTAATTTCCATCCAATTTCCCGTCAATTATAACGATATCCGTCAAGAATTTAATTTTTTATACCCTTTAACTTTGAGTTATTTACAATAAGATCATTGTCCTCTTCCCCCTTCCTCCTCCTTCCTCCCTTCCTCCTCCAAGCTTCTCCTCCACCCTGATCGAGGCCTCCTGTCGGTCGTCTCCCCCAGCAAGCCCCCTCCTCCACCGCCTGCAACCCAAATCAAGACCTCTTGAGATCGAATCGCAACCCCTCTGTAACCCCTCTCCCCCCTGCAACTCCAGGTCGTCCCGCGGAGGTGCCTCCACCTACCATCGAGACCCAATCCCCTCCTCCCGGCGCCTCCTGGGATGGATCCGCAGTTCCAGCCCCCCTTCTTCCCGGCACCTCCTGAGATCCAACCTCAGCCCCAGCCCACCCCCTCCCAAGATGGAGCTCCATGACAACCCACCCCCGCCCGCGCCTCCGCCGCCTGCAAGGTGGTGCCCCGATGCACCCCCTCCCCCTGCCCCAGCCCACCCCCCTGCCCCGACGCACCCCCTCCCCCTGCCCCAGCCCACCCCCCTCCCGGGATGGAGCTCCATGACAACCCACCCCTGCCTGCGCCTCCGCCGCCTGCAAGATGGTGCCCCGACACACCCCCTCCCCCTGCCCCAGCCCACCCCCCTCCCGGGATGGAGCTCCATGACAACCCACCCCGCGCGTGCCTCCGCCGCCTGCAAGGTGGTGCCCCGACGCACCCTCTCCCCCTGCCCCGGCGCACCCCCCCTCCCGCGCGCCGACTCCGCCAGCGAATCGCCCCCCCACCCCCCGCGTGAATCCCCCCTCCCCCCACGCGTGAAACCCGCCCCCCCTCCCCCGGCACGCGACTCCGCCAGGGAATCCCCCCGCGCGACTCCGCCGGCTAGTCCCCCCTCCCCCCGCGCGCGAAACTCCGCCAGCGAATATGGAGTGGGAAAACCCTCAATAATATCTTCTTGATCATCTAGTTAGGACATCATGGGATCTAAAATGGTTAAGGTATGGAAAAATAACAATGGTGATATTGGAGCCCAACATGTCCTAATGCATTCGATAATGCTTCCATCTGATGCAAGTGGCTTAGGATGCATTTGATATGCGGGTTAGGGTGGGTTAAATTGGGGGAGGGTAAACTATTTTTGTGTTTTGGTGTTTGGATAGAAGGTTAAACTAAGTGTGGGTTTGTTGTGATGTGATTGTATTGTTGTTTGGAAAAGTGAGTAATTATTGTGATGTAATTGTATTAAAGTTCAGAAAAGTGAGTAGAAGTAGAGTAGTTTATAATTTTTATATGATATGATGGTATAATATATTATTTTTTGATGGAATTGATGAAATAATTGATCTATTTAATGTATTAAAAAAGAGAAAGAGTAGGGCTCACATGGGAGAGAGAAAGAATGAACTAGGGGGGTTTAACCCCCTAGCATAACGACACCTTGAATTTTGAAACTCCAGAATAGTTTGTTTCACCATTAATAGTGAGAAAGGGGCCAACAGAGTTTTCAACTTAACCCTTTTTCCGGAAGACCGACCTCGACGCGGGGGTGGTCGTGACCCGGGCTCTGAAGAGTTTGCTATTTTGTTCATTCACGTGGGCTATCAATCTTGGATGCAACAGGTTGTGCGTACACTTGGCGCAATGTTAGATCGAGATCTCGTTTGGATAGATTTCTTATTTCGCCCGAAGGGATGGAGAAATTTCCTCTTTCACGTGCTTGGGCTTTACCAAGGGCTTATTCAGATCACACGCTGATTCTGTGGTCTTCTGAGGATCAGACAAGGATAAGATTTTTCTTCAGATTTGAGCGGTCCTGGCTTCTGGAAGACGGATTCATGGAGGAAGTGCGTTCGCGCTGGGTTGGGTGGAGTCCAGAGGGGTCTGCTGTGGTTCGGCTGGCAAGTAAGCTGGCTTTGCTGAAAAAATTCCTGTCGACTTACAGAAAAGAGGTAAGGACAAGGCGAAGAGCCCAGAGGGAAGTTGCTCAGGATGGTGTAGTACGTCTGGACGGGCTGGATGACCAGAGAGGACTAGACCAAGATGAGTTAGCAGAGAGAGCACGGTTGTTTAGAAGAGCTGCGGCTGGAAGATATGAAAGAGGAGGTCGAATGGAGGCAAAGATCGAGGCAGAAGTGGTTGCGGGAAGGAGATGCGAATACAAAATTTTTTCATTCTATGGCGTTGGGGAGAAGAAGAAGGAATCTAATCCAAGAGTTGGAGGTTGGGGGGTGAGGGAGAATGGGTACAATAATAATTGTTCTCTCAAATAAAATGAAATTTCTTCTTCTTCTCCCTGCTCTTCTTCCCGTGCGGGTCCTCAAAAAGTAAACTCCAAGTTGTCCACGCAGTACCTCGCACAAAAAATTAGAGAAAAAAAGGTTAGAAAGCAATTATAATATAGAGAGACAAAAATAGAAAAATGAAAAATGACTACAAAGCCGTGCTCCCCGGCAACGGCGCCATTCTGATGACAAGAAAATCCGTACGGTTAAGATGTGTAAAAATAATGTCACAAATGTCGTCGTTCTCAACCGCACGATTCGGTCATCGAGAAAAATAAATAAAACCACTCGGAAAATATAAATCAATAAAAAATGAATGTAAGCGGTCTTTCGCTATTCTTTTTACCTGGTATAGCGACCAGGGTCGAACTCAAGGAGCACGATTTAAAAACTCTATAGTCAAATTTCGGAAAAGCTAATTTTTAGTGGTTTTTTCAATTTTATATTTTTTTTATTTTTTTAAAGGTGAATAAGCGCAAAAATTTGACAGAAATTATAACAAGTCAAAACACAGCAACATGAATTTTTGTGGAATTTTTAGACAATTTTGCGAATTTTTATGAATTTTCAAATTGTAAGCAAGGAAAAGACACTGTTTTTTGATTTTTTAAAAATATCAACTCAACTCAAAATGCCATGGAAATTTTATACAATGAAAAAGACCATAGAAGGAGCATGTACGAATTTTCTGCAAAATTTTTACACTAATGAAAACATTTATTCCATTCAAAAAGCATGCAAAGTTTATTGTTCAAAATACAAGGACTGAATAGTAATTATCGAAAAGTTTTGCGACTAATTATAATAAAAATAAAGTTTAGAAAGAATGTCGCAATTATCCAAAATATCCAGATAAGAAGATTCGTCTGCAATTTACAAAACTTTTGAAGAAAGTTCGCAATTTTACCAATCTTAAATTGAGAGCCCTAGGGTTCTTATCTCGTGCTCATCTTCGTTCAATCCAGGAGGAACCAAGAGAGCGCCGCCGCCGCCCACGGCAGCTGGAGGAGGACGATGGCTACGCGCAGGCGGTGGGGGAGGCTGGGCCGAGGCTGCGCCCACCTGGCGGAGCGGAGGGCTGAAGTGCAGGAGGTCGGTGGCGCGCCACAGATCTGGATGGAGGGCGGCTACGCGCTGGGGGGGGGCCGATTGCCGCACGCGGGTGCGGGCTGGATCGAGGAAGGGCGGTTGGCGAGTTCGCGGGGTCGCCGCCGCCGACGAGATCTGGGCGGAGGACGAAGCCGCGGGGCGGAGCGCTGGTGGTCTGAGCTCGTGGGCGCGGGGCGGAGCGCCGCCCAAGCGGTTGGCGCGGCTGGTGTAGCTTTTGGCGCACGGGGGCGGCGCCGCTGATCTGGGCGCGGGCGGACGCGCGCGGAGGGCTGTGAGGGTGGCGCCGCCCGCGCGTGGAGGATCGGCGGCGCGCCGCTTGTGGGAGGAGGCGCTGAAGTGCGTGGCGGCGCCGCCGGAGGCGACTGGAGGAGGCGCGGCGGCGCCCTACAGCCGTGAGATGCGGGTGGCAGGGGGTGATGGCCTGCCACTGCGTGAAGATTATTTTTTATTTTTTTTATTTTTTTGTTTGTTTATTATTTTTAACCTGCAGGAACTTGTAAAAAAAAGAATGTTTTTTTTTTGATTTTTTTGATCGGAATATGTGAACAGTACTAATTTTTTTTTATTTTTCTTCTCCTGCAAAACAAATGATTAGAAATAAAAAGAAGACAACAACAATTTTTTTATTTTGTTATTTATTCCTGCAAAACAATGGTTAGAGAGAAAAGACAACTAAAAAAAATATTTTTTTATTTCCCTTGCAAAAATGGATGTGAGATAAACAAGGAAAAATATTTTTATTTTTTTTATTTATATACAAAATGAAAATGGTGAATGGGAGGATCTTGTGCGAAATGGAAGATAGATCCTAAACTCCGACCACCGTGCGAGGTCGGAGGTGACGGGTCGTGTAAGGTAGAACGTGAATATGGAGGGATAGCGAGATGAGATGAAAATCGATGTCGGGCGACAAAGTGTGAAATTGATTTTGTTTTAAACTAAAAGCTACTCACTACTCCTACGCTAAGATCTAACTCTACGATTACCTAGGAAAAACAAGAAAAGAAGTGGATCTCACCTCGGGGATCGGACAAGCCATGATGGCCTCGACGACGCTCACGCCGCTGTCACCGACGGGATCGGAGGCTAGGACCCTCTTCAACAAGAAACCTCTCGGAAACTGGGCTCCTCTCCGCCAAAGATTGATCAAATGGGAATGAGGGAGGAGGAGCCCATTAAAAAGAGGCAAAAAATCAGAAAAGGAAAATATTTACAAAAAAGGAATGTTATTATTGGATGAATTAAAATAATTAATTAAATAAAATAAATAAATTAAATAATTATTTACAAAATTCGGAATAAATAAATAAAATAAAATAATTAATTAATTGTAAATTAATTGGCCACCTTAATGGTGGCCATATAAGGTGTGTAATCAAATCTATATATAAGGTAGCTTATTAAGTCACATAAATACACCAAATCAATTATTTAAATAAAAATTTCGAAATTAAATAAAATAAATTAATTAATGTTAAGTAATTAATTTTTTTTGGTGGATTTTATAAATGGAAGTTAGTGGCATACATATATTATATACATATAATATAATGTACATAGGTGCAAATAAGGAAATATTTTTTTATACAAGATTTTTTATTTTAATTTTTTTAATTTTTATTTTTATTGAAAACAATATTTATAATATATACATTAAGTAAAAATAAATATTAATAATTATATACACAAATATATGGGTAAACTGCACAATACACCCCAGAAAACCGACGTTTTAACCGTAACTCCAAAAAAATACGAAACCACAGCCATTTGAAAGATAATTTAATTTATAGTATTATGGAAGTGAGTTTGGTTCGATTTGAGCTCGTATGGAGCCGGAATTGATGTTTCAATTATCGCATTACGGCTTTCTCTGGGTGTAATTATTTACAATATATACATTTTTTTTATTTTACAAATATTTTTATTATTTATAATACAAATTTATTTACAACTTTTATTTACAAAAGTAAGTGGTTTGAGGTCAAATTATATACAAATAAAATAATTTACATTTTATACAAATATACATGGAAAATATGTACAAGTTATTTTTTTGGATTTTTGACAGACAACCTTATCTCCCCCTACTTTATTCCTGGTCGATCAGGTCAAGTCTTGACCTTCTCTCGGGGTTTGGGTCAGTCTGTATTTATTTCATAAATACCTCCTTTTCTTTTTCTTTTCTCCTTTATTCTTTTATTTACTTACAAAAAGTGTTAAAAATGCATAATTAACAAATGCATGTAAAATGGTAATTTTATGAAATTAATGGATATTTACAGGTGTTTGGCTAAGGAAATAATGCTAAAATAAAAGAATAAAGGCGATGAATCGTGGATTCATCAGGGACGCATAGCTAGGGTGTGCGCTCATGGGATATTTTGTGGAAGCATCTAGGAGGAGGTGGGGGGAGGGTTGGGGGTGGCGTGGAAGAGGGGTGGAGGAGTTATCAGAGGAGAAAGCGGTGGGACTTGAAGCGGCCTTCGAGGAAGAGGAGGTTAAGAAGGCGGTTTGGGGCCTGAATGCAAATGGTGCTCCCGGTCCAGATGATTTTCCTGTCTTTTTTTATAAAGAATTCTGGACCATGCTGAAGGAGGATGTTCTTGCAGTGAACAATGAGTTCAGGGAAGGGAACATGGGCTTTGAGAAAGTCAATAGGGTGTTGCTTGTCCTCCTTCCTAAGAACGAGCACCCGTTGAGAGTGGAAGATTACAGGCCAATTGCGCTGTCAAATGCCATATACTTATTTGTGGCAAAAGTTCTGGCAAATAGACTCAAGAGTGTTCTTGACTCAGTGATTCTGCAGGGTCAGTCTGCTTTCATACCTGGTCGGCAGATGGCTGATGGTTTGATTATAGCATCTGAGATTTGCCTTCAATGGAGGAGGGAAAGAAAAAAAGGTTTGATTTGGAAAATTGACTATGCTAAAGCCTATGACTGTGTGGATTGGGGCTTTCTATGGTGTCTCTCAGGCGACGAGGATTTACAGATCTTTGGATTTCTTGGATGAAGAGATGTATCACGACCTCTTCTTACTCAGTTATGGTGAACGGGAAACCCGAAGGGGGATTTTTCCAGCCTCAAAGGGGAATTCGACAGGGTTGTCCTCTGGAACCGATGTTGTTTGTCTTGGTTGTGGATGCTCTATCGGTTCTGTTCAGGCGAGCAGTGGATGATGGGTGGTGCGAGGGGTTCTGCTATGGGGCCATCTCTGTGCCGCTCCTGCAATATGCTGATGATACAGTGCTCTTTCTGGGTGGTACAGAGGATATGAACAAAAGGGCGGCTCAGATTGTGGAGATTTTCAGTAGTCTTTCGGGTCTTCAGATCAACAGGCAGAAGTCGACAGTGATTCCGTTTGGGATGGAGGAGGATGAAGGTGATAGAATGGCATCAATATTGGAGTGTCCGAGGGGCGAGTTGCCGATTTCCTACTTGGGTCTTCCCCTGGCGGCGGGCAAGCTTAAGAGATCACATTGGGACATGGTACTACAAAGAATGGAACAGAGATTGGCAGGGTGGAATGCAGCTACTCTTTCTAAGGGGGGAAGCTGATCCTTCTAAAACATGTGTTATCGGGGATCCCTATTTTCTTTTTCTCCACTAGATTGATGCCAGTTGGAGTACGTAAGAAGATTGAAGCCTTGATGAGGAGATTTTTTTGGGCAGATGGCAAGCATCAGAGACAGGGGATGCATTTAGTCAGGTGGGAGGAGCTAACTCGACCAAGAAATGAAGGGGGATTGGGGGTCGGGATGTGGAGTATATGAACAAGGCCTTGTTGGCACGATGGGTCATTCAAATTTGGGGAAACTCGGAGAGTTTGGTGGCCAGGTTGTTGCGACAACTCTACAATGTTCGGGGATCCTTGAAGGCAGAGAGAGCGCGGTTCGAATCTCCGCTATGGGGCGGAGTTCGGGAAGTTCTACCTTTGATGGCTCCAAAACTGCGGCCAAAAGTCACCAATGGGGAGAGCTTTAGGTTCTGGTTGGACGATTGGATGGGGGACGGATCGCTAAGCAGCAGGTTCCCGAGGCTCTTCGCGCTTGCGGCAACAAAGGAGTGCTCCTTGGTGCAGGTTGGTTCATCGGGGGCTTGGGCGCCAGAGTTCAGAGCTATCCTTTCTAACCAGCGTTCGGAGGAGCTAGTCAGGATGCAGTCTGAACTGCCGTCGATAGATTGCATCACGCAGGGGAGGGACCATTTTGTGTGGTTGGAAGGCAAGTTCTCGACGAAGAAGGCGTATAAGGAATTCAAGAGGACCGCAACAGATTTGGATCCAGACCTATGTCTGGATACGAAGATTATTTGGGCTAGCAGGGTCCCATGCAGGGTTAAGGTCTTCCTGTGGTGTTTGAGAAGGGGAAGACTGTTCGATAAAGCAAGGAGGGGGAGACTATTTGGCATCCCCGACACTCAGTACGACAGATGCGAGCAGCAGGTGGAAGATGCAGATCATTTGTTCTTCAGGTGTCCGATGTCTGAGAAGGTTTGGAGGGAGATCGGAGTGTCGTGATGTTCGCCTGGAGGTGTTGTGGATTTTTGGAGGGCGGTGAGGTCGGTAGGCGGCAATTCCACGGACGATTGCGCTTTGCCTTTTGCGGTTCTTTGGGCCATTTGGGGGGGGAGGGGAGAAATGATCTAATTTTCAAAAATCAAAGATTCTAACCAGAGAATGTACTCGCTCTCTCTAATTCTTTGTATCGTTTCTGGACCTCTGGGTAATGTAATCATTCTCTTTTTTAGTAATATATTTTTGAACTGGTGAATCCCATCTTGGGATACCACCCTCACGTTTTTTCAAAAAAAATCTGTGTAGTAATCTGTGTAGTAATGAAAATTCATCATCCATCCTACTATCATAAGAAAGGTTATGGTAGTAAATAATCATGATTTTTCTCTATTAGTTACTCATCCTAGTAATAGTTCTTTACGAATATCCTCAATGACACCTCTAAGCTTTTGCATCGATTAAGAGCGTGTCCATATTCCGTTTTTTCTAAAAGGAATACCTATCTTGGGCTACCAATTACCTATTTTGGGCTACCTTTAGTGGCCGGGAGGCTCAGGAAAACAGAATGGGATATGGTCCTAAGGCGTTTTTAGGAGAGACTCGCGGGATGGAAGGCGGTCACTCTTTCTAAAGGAGGGAAGCCGATTCTTCTGAAACATGTGCTGTCAGCAATTCCTATTTTTTTCTTTTCGACCCGGTTGATGCCGACTGGTGTAAGAAAGAAGATAGAGGTAATGATGAGAAGATTCTTCTGGTCAGATGGAAAACAACAAAGAACAGGCGCACATCTGGTAGGATGGGAGGATCTCACACAACAAAAAAGTGAAGGAGGACTTGGAATTAGGGATGTGTCTTGTATGAATAAAGCGCTTTTGGCTAAATGGTTGGTGCAGATTTGGGGCAACTCAGATAGATTGGCAATTCAGCTTCTACGAAAGATTTATGGTGTCAACGGGTCCCTGGAGGCTGGTAGAGTGAGATTTGAGTCTTCTCTTTGGAGTGGGATCCGTGATATTTTGCCACAGCTGAGGTCGAATTTGATGCCAAGATTGGGGTCCGGGGCAATCTTTCGTTTTTGGTTGGACAACTGGACAGGTGATGGAGTTTTGTGTAATAGATTCCCAAGACTCTTTGCTTGGGCGGCAAACAGAGGGTGTTCAGTGGCTGTGGTTGGAGT
Organism: Ottelia alismoides; assembly: GCA_037367405.1. Classification (NCBI taxonomy): domain Eukaryota; kingdom Viridiplantae; phylum Streptophyta; class Magnoliopsida; order Alismatales; family Hydrocharitaceae; genus Ottelia; species Ottelia alismoides. The sequence goes on along the minus strand of JAZKJV010003146.1, from coordinate 718,421 downwards.
GTCTGGGTCGTGGGTTCCTCAATTCCAGCATGATCTTTCTGGATGTAGAAGAGAGGAGTTGGGCAGAATGCTATCTGAGCTGCCCTCCCCTGATTGCATCTCGCAGGGTAGGGATCATTTTGCATGGGAGGAGGAGAAATTCTCGGTGAAGAAGGCATACTCGGTGTTTAGAGGGAGAAGTGAAGAGTTGGAGACTGAGTTGAAGCAGGATATGAAGATTATCTGGGCAAGTAGGATTCCTTGTAGAGTGAAAATTTTTCTGTGGTGCTTCAGAAGGGGAAGGATTTGGGATAAAGCAAGAAGAGGAAGATTGTTTGGCATTCCAGATACCCATTGTGATAGATGCGATGCACAGACGGAGGATGCTGAACATTTGTTCTTTAGATGTCCTGCATCAGATCAAGTCGTGAAGGAGATAGGTGCGACATGGTTAATGCATGGTGGTACGACTGATTTCTGGAGATCGATTAGGTCACTGGAGATGAACTCGACGGATAACGTTTCTTTGCCTTTTGCAGCTCTTTGGGCCATCTGGGGGGAAGAAATGAGCTCATTTTTAAGAATCAGAGGTTTTATTCTGAAAATGTAATCGCTTCATGTCTTTCCCTTTATCGTTTTTGGTCCACAAGGTAATGCATTTCTCTTAATTTTTATAAATAAAATTTTCTAGCGGTGAATCCCAACTCGGGATTTCACCCTCTTTCCTCTCAAAAAAAAATATTCCGTTTTTTCTATTGTGATAGTCATACTTTTGAATGTTTATATTGTAAGATACGGATTTTGTTGCGAATCAAAGATTTCTTATTATCATTCTACATGGTAAAGCATCATATGACACCGATCATAATGATCGTCAAGGTAGTATTGCCAAATCAAATATGGAATTAATCTTTTTTTCTAACGACTCTTATTAGATAAGGTTGGACATATTGCCATTATTTGCATCAAAATAAAAAGACTATCACATTGGTATTATTTTATTATCATCTATACTTATCTAATGTCTAGAGTTCATGGATTATTTAAAATTATTCATTTGGTAGTGAAAGTTAACAACTAAGATAAGTGGTAAAGCCTTCTCTCACAGTAACTATGGTCGGCTACATGGAATCTTACTCAAATCCATATTGAAAGATTCAACTACTTTTTAAGTCGGCTGTCAACTACCTAACACAACCCCCCACAGGACGGGATTTGAACTATGGTCTTTTGGGTGGTAGGCACACTACACTACCACCAAACAGTATAAGTGGGTACAAGTTAATAACTAAGATAACTGATTGAATTGAAAGCTTACCATTGTTAAAAGAAATATATGAAGATCAACATGTGTTATCCATATCTTGAATATTAGTAGTGGACTGTCGAGGTTTATTTGACAAACGAAGATTACAATCAATGGGAGGAATTGAAATTATGAATCAAGTAGAATTCAGGATTGCAATAATCAGATCGATTGATGTCTATGAAGTTCAGTCCTACATAATAAAGAACAGCGGTCTCGAGAATTATATAGAATATGATGCAGTATTGACTAGAATTAGAATTCTTGAGATAAACTAACACAAACACATGTTCATGAACGCACATGCTTGCACCTAGTAGGAAACACAAACACATGTTCGTGATGCAGTATCTTTGTGTACTCTGAAATGACGGCTACTTCTGGAAAGGAATCCAAAACATCCATTTCTTCATTTCTCCCTCTCCCTTTTGACGCATAACCAATGAGAATCTTCATTCAAACATAAATACAGAGTCAATTCGGATTACCAAGGTAACATAATCGATCTCTCTCATCTTCTCTCTTGCATTTTCTTCTCTAGCTAGCTATTTGACAACTTCATAATGATCCAAGTGATCCAAGAAGTGTTTTCCTTAAACGATCGTTGCGAGATGCAACACTACTAGAGTGGACCGTTGGATCTTAAGAGCAACAAGCTGAAACCCCCATGTGGATACTATTATCAATGCCATTCCTGTATGAAAGTTCATTTCACGGAAGGCATCGATGATGATTATCCAACTCAATTTTCCAATTATTTTCATACCCGTCTATTTGATTCAGTTTGATTTTCACAAATGCCTTATGTTATTCGGCCTATTGCTCTTGCTGATAATGTGCATGGACGTTAAATTAATCTGGAGATATAATAAATTAAAGTTGTTTGTGACGTAGTTGTGAATACTCGTCGATATTGTGAACTGCTGTCAGCACAAACTAATTAAGTTTCAAGGGAAAAAGAGCTTCGCATACAAAATCTCATTCCAGACATCGGGGACGCCCGGTAGGCACCAGTGGACGCAGTCAGCGTAGCTCCTGGGATTGGCCAGCTGCTCCGCCGTCAACGGATTCCAGTGCTTCTTGTAGATGGAGACGTGCCCGTCCTTCCTGTAGTCTGACAGTTGGGTTATGTTGAGCATCTTGATGGGGAACTTGGAACCCCGCAGCACCTCATCAACTACTGCCATTATGCTCTTGCTGGATCCGAATCCCCAGTACGACGGATCCTTTATTGGCTCCGTCTCGTTCAAGCAGTTGCCCTCGACCTCCCCACCCCATTCCATGGCCCTGTGCAAAATCAAATGGATGTTATTAACAACTGCCATGCATTCGCATGCCGTAGTTGGCACGGGCCATGGTTAGCTAGATCTCTTTTAAGCACGTGTAAGATGTTTTTTAACGTAATATAGATTGACGGACTTGGCAGGAACTTACTTCTCATGGGTAGGTGACAAGCTTGCAAAGAAAACGCGAGTCCTACGTGGATCCATGTTCTTTTCCACCCATCTTACCACGCTTCTCAATGCGATCCTATACGCATCTTCTGCTTCCATTCTTTTTATGTTCTTTATGCTGCCAGGAAAAGGCCCTCTCCTGGAAAAAAACCGATGTAACATTACAGTCAAGGTTAGGCTTGTTAACACTAGAGAAGATAGGTTGGTTTATAACTGCAGATGATCTTCACAAGTTGCATGAGAAAATTACAAGATCTTCATCTTTATCCCGGACATCCACCACATGTAGGTATTAAAGATCACGATATCAGCTCCTTTCCAATACGCAGCATGCTTACGCACAGTTCCGGCACGGATAATCCTGTCATATACTCTATGCACTATGGCATCGTCTGAATTGGATTCCACAAGAAAGGGAGCCCAGTAGAATTCCACTGTCACGTCGTACTCCTGCAATTGGCATGTATATGTATGTGTTTAATTACTCATAAAGTTAGCACGAGCATGTACTCGTGGTTTACACCAGCTTTGTGAGATTAGTTTGTGTTGTTTTCACAGCTGCTGTTACCAGTATCAATAGCTTATGTTGATATCTTCCCATTCAAGAGACGTGCAAGATTTTGATTATTCATTTCCGTACAACTATGGCATAATTTTCTTAACTAGTGCCACAAGTTTTGTCAATGTAACGGTATTTTTTCATATATTATGTAAATTTTAATCTAGCTGCGTAAAAATTTGCAACAAAATTAGCACGTAGTAATGAATAATCTGAATCTCTGTTAATATATCTTTTGATATTCGATTCTCAACAACAAACATTATCTGTTACAAGATTGTCTTTTGTTCTTGTATTGTGCAATAACTGTATATTCATTGCTAATTATTTATATAACGATAATTATCCGTCGACTTCTGGGTAATCTATAAACCTCAATAAATCCTCCTTCTATGCTGATAAGAACTTTCCTACAAACTTGTTGAATAACATTATAACTCTTAGTATTTGCTCATTTCGTTTCACATACATTGGTTACAGGGAAGCTTCCTCATGCCTAAAGGAAAATTCATGAAATTATTTTTTTTAACTATAGGAAAATATGGATGGCACTGCGAGAGCTCAGGCAATGACGATGGTAAAGGCGACCAACCCCTCACCATCCTTCGGCTGTGTAACACCCCAACCCCAAACATAGTACCATACCTAAAACTCACGAAGTGTGGGTATGGTTTATAAGTGGTGGGGATTATTACTTGACAACTTGGGTTTAAGCATTTTGGGTGGTTGCCAACGGGTCCATTTGGGCCCGAACCCAACAAGTTGTCAGGGCCAGTTTTCCTCTATAACGGACCGGGGACCTAAGCCCGGGACGTTACAAATGGTATCAGAGCCAAATTCTCTCTAATAGTGGAAAGGGCTACCCGAGAGGTGGAGCCGCTCCTACAAGAGGTTGGAGGAAATGACTACCCGGAGCGTGCAGCCGTCACTATCACTGGGAATAAGTGATGGGCCATGTCGCAACGAGGATGTTGCGAATATAAGTGGGGGAGGTTGTAACACCCCAACCCCAAACATAGTACCATACCTAAAACTCACGAAGTGTGGGTATGGTTTATAAGAGGTGGGGATTACTACTTAACAACTTGGGCTTAAGCATTTTGGGTGGTTGCCAACGGGTCCATTTGGGCCCGAACCCAACAAGTTGTCAGGGCCAGTTACAGGTTGTCGCCCCAGGTCCCCCCCCCCCCTCCAGGTATGTCTTCTTCGTCCCTACTACTTGCTCCTCCTTCTCATCTTCTTCCCCTCCACTTCTCTAGGTCCATCTCCATTATCTCTCTCCTCCTTATCCCTCCGACATTGGCTGCAAAAGATACGGAAAGCGTATCCTTTGGAAAAATTCCTCTTTTAAGCACGACAACATTCCTTCCAAATCAAGTGAGTCTTGCATTCCACTCCTAGAATACAAACCCAACATGAAAAAATTCCTTGCAATCAACTGTTTCTTGCCCTCTGCTGACCTTTCTCCAATGGCTCCCCATAAAAGGAAGAGCAATCGAAGTTCCAAACCCAAGCCTAAACACTTGCATATGTAAAAACTAAACATTAAGCCCCCGCCCAAGTTAAGCCACCCCACTCACAAAAACAACAAATTTTAAGTCCCCCTCTGGAATGACTAAAATACACTCCTGTTATTGGGGAGGCATTTACGCCTCTATTGATTGTTCCTTCCCGACCGTCACCCCTAAAAATGAAAACAAAGTTCTTGAAATCGAACTAGTTCATAATCTTAACGCATCAAAAATTCTTTCTTTCTGGGTAAATCATACCCAACCAAAGTTCAAGCCTACACCCATCAACACTCTCGTTCCCCTCCCTCCCTAATCAAAATTCCATCCCCATCAGTAACTCCCAAAATACTCTGTAGTCAGCAAGAAGGCGCACTGCTATGGCTTGTCGACCACATCCAATCCAAATCCTATACCTAATATGGCCATGTGGACACAAAATAGCACCACGTGTCCAAACAACTTAAAAAAGAATCCTATTTGGAACTCTTATTATGCAATCAGGATTCTCTGTTGTAGTGCAACATGTATTGTAATCGTGGGAGCCATCCGATGAGGATCGGACGGCCCTTATAGGAGGCCGACTATCCCCGATCCCCTACGAGGGTTGTCTGATCCCCATCGGACGGCTCCCACGACTATAGCAGAGGATCAGTTCCCCTTTATCATGTCCCTCTCGGTGTACCAGCATATAGCCACGTAGCCCTTCAAAAGCAATGCCCTCGGATAAACCCACTATGTAGAAGCAAAATCCTGCTCCGCTTTTTCATATCCCACACTCATTATATCCCATCGATATTGGTAAGCCCACCTATAGCTTGGACTTCCCTCTGTTTCAAAATCAAAGATGTACATCATGTATCCCTCCTAAAAATACGACTTACCACGTTCCTAACACCACCTCATACAGAGCACCACCCCCACCTTGCAATACCCACTGCCCCTTCGATAATCTGGCATGTTTTAAATGTCTTGGGCTTGGGCATACCAAGCATTCATGTCCATTCCAAATTGTATGCTTCTAGAGCCATGATTTGGGATATACTACGAAGTCTTGCTTAAAATCTAAACCCATGTCCCCCTCTCAACCAAAGCAAAACACTAACATCGCACAAAAGATATAGCACAGCTCCTCGTTGGCGTCGTTGCTGGGGAGCAATGCCGCATAAGTTGGGTTATTTGTTTGTTTCTCTACTCTTGTCTATACATGATGATTTGTGTACTTATTTTTATATTTATTTAATAATTATTGTGAACTGTGTGACACCTTTCCTTGTTTGAATTTGTTGCGAGGAACCGTTGCGTGAGGGAGGACTTCTTAGGAGGACCTGTACACCCAAACAATGCGGAGCTGGCTTTCTAACGAAGCCAGCAGGAGAGAGCACCAAATACAGACTTGGAGGGATTTTTGGAGACAACTTCAATCTATATTTTATTTATTTTATTTTATTCTGCAACTATTATTGTTCAACTCATGTGAGAGAGATACTTAATATGTAATAATTTGGACTCTCATGGACACTGCTACTTCACGAGGTCCACTGTCCGAGGGATTGTTCCCTTGGGGGCCTCGTTGGTTTTTCACTTTTTCATCAATTTCTTTTTATTTGTTTCTCAATTTTTGCTTTATTTATCTTGTGTGAATGAGATCTATCTTAGGATGTGCTTGATCGATAGATTAAGGTCCAAACCCTAATATACTTGCATGTACCTATAGATTCTCTTTTGGACTTAGTCAAATAGTAATTGTTAGTTATTTGGACTTGAGACCGCGTGTCGAGAGAGGTCACATACAACGTTGGGAGGACCCGTTGTAGCAAGCATCGAGTGGCATCGAAGACCAGACTTTAGGTCTCTTTTCTAAATAATTAGCATCTGGTGTTTCATGCTAATAGTATATTCTGATCTAAGACGATTTCATCTGCTTGCATTTGCATATAGGATAGCTTTCAATTTTGTTATGCATCCCGCATGGAGAGAGCTGGGAAGCACTATAAGTCTTTTGACTTTGCATGCATCATCAATTCCCGACTTGCATGGTTTTCGGACCTTCTCCCTCTGATTTTGATCACCTAGGATGCTAAATGCAATTGGAAGCTCGTTAGACACGTGCATTGAAAAATAATAAAAAAGTGATAACCTATATAAAAGCAGGGCTTCTAACTAATGAATCTCATATTCATCATGCTAAAAATCCAATTACTAATCTCCAAGCTTAAATAATTCGATAAAAACCACAAATAATTTACTAATATTAACTTGTATATTCACTGTATAATTAACCTACAAATAACTCTAAATAGCTAATTCTATTTATTGTATTTAATTACTAACATTTCTTCTTCATTTTCTATCTTATTAAAAACAGCTAAAAATTAGGATAATATTGTCTGTAATTATTTTGGCTTTTAAAATAAATAAAAAATACAAAAAATCTCAAAACCAAAAGCAATGTTATTATCCCATTAAAAATACTCCCACAAATTCACTTTTCTACAAATGACCTCTTTTGGCTTTTTGTTCAACATGAAACTTGTAGATCTCATTGAGATATACAACTTTCTTGTTTTGACTTTTTTCTAGTTCGACCTCCTTTTGTTTCTTTTTTATATTCCTTTGTTTTCTCTTTTCTAATTTTCCTATTGGGCCATGTGGTGCCCTCTGGGATGCCCACGTGGCCCGCTCCTCTCTCGCCACACGGTCCCCACCTGGCCGTTGGATCACTTTCTCCACCCTCCATCTGTGCCGCCCATTCTTGCTTCGCTAACTAATGTCAGATCTGATCCCAGATCAGATCAAAGCCACCCATTTCCGCCTTCCTCTCAACCATTCGATCTACTAGCATCTGGTGGCTCACAAGCAGCCACGCCACCCTTCTCTAATAACCCTCAGATCTCGCTTCCTCTTCATCCCCGCACGTCACGCACCCTATCCTCAGCCTCTAGATCACGTCCTCCAACTCCATTTCCATAGCAGACCCCACGCAACTTGCAGCCCTTAGATCTCCACCCTCCATCTGCACCCCTTCCAGGATTGTTGGATCGAAAGATCCAACGGTCTATGCTTCATCCCCTACCTTCAATCGTCCCTATCCCCCATGTGTTACAACTCGTCGAAGCCCTTGCGCCCTTCCATTTTTACCAGCCACTTCTCTTCGCCAACCCGCAACCTAAGGCCCCCTCGCCATAGCTGTTACCTCCATCTTCTTCGCTCACCCATCAATGCCATCATTCCTCCCTCAAACATCTTCGCCGACCTCTATGTTCGCCCCCTTTCCTTCTCCAGGATCCCATCCACTGCTGCCATATCACCTACGTCTACGCCGACCTCTCCGTTTGCCCCCTTTCCTTCTCCAGGATACTTTCCATCATCGTCCACCATTCACAGGCCTTATTCCTAGCCACCTTCTCCTCCTCAAGACAGGAGGAGGCGGAATTGGCCAACAATGATGGTTGTTTTTCCCATGTGTTGACCCACGGCTTGACCACCGTGTTGCAGCGTCTCTGGGCACCGCCGAGCACTGAGGATGGTCATCCTCATCGTGCGACGACCCCGAGGTTCCGATGAAACTCTGCACAAGCCACTACATTTGCATTCTTCCTCATTCGATCTCTAGGTATATCGCTATCCTATCTTCTCCTAATTTTCCCATAACTGGCACCCACTCTCACCATCACCTAACCATTATACAAGCTTCGCCACATCACCTACGTCTTCGCCGACTTCTCTGTTCGCCCCCCTTTCCTTCTCCAGGATCTCGCCTACCGCCGCCACCTTCGCCTCTGCTTCACCGGAGGAGAAGACCCCAGGTCCTCCACTCCTCCACTCGCATGGTACCTCTATTCACCTCACTTGCATGTACGCTCAATCCGCACTGCTTCGGCTATACTAACACCATAAGAACTTCAATGGACAGATCCTCGTGTCCCTCCCCGATCTCCAACATCCTCTCCGACGAGGCAACAACGACCACCATATACAACTAACCTCGCACCTTCACTCTGGTCAGCCACCTTCGCCAGGCGTCCACGATCCTTCGGTGAGGATTAGGGAGCACGGGGGAGCACGGAGGAGCTCTGGCAGCCTCGCCGGAGCTACAGTTACGTTGCCTTTCCCTCGACAGAAGAAGAAGCGAATGCACCGTTGGATGGTGCCTCTCGGCGCCCATCCAACAGTCCTGATGGAGCTACGTCACCAGCATCGAGGCAAGGAGATTCGAATCGCCTAGCCATTCCCCAAACCACTAAAAGCTGCCATGTGTCCCAACCCTGGTCCACCACTCTGAGCCTAGCCTCTCACGTGTCCTAGACGTGAGGGGCTGAGTATTTTACAGGGACACCCCCATCCTTCTCCAGATTTGTAATAAAGTTCCCAGGAGCGTGCTTCATGTGCACCCTTGGGAAATTTACATAAAGGCCCTGCCGGATTTTGATATTTGACAAATGGTCTGATTAAATTATATATGGGCCCCTTCAACGTTCTAAAATTGTAAATGGGTCCCTCTAAGGACCGATTTGCACTTTTATCTTTTATTTCTCATGCATTCTTATTACAATTATGCCCATGTATTATTTCTTTCATATCTTGAGCATATGAAGTTTAATTTTAGTTATTTCAGTTTCATTTGCTTGTTTCACCCTCTATCTAATGGCATGTTATTTCTTGATTTGACACTTAATTTATGGTGCTAATTTTTGGATGATCGATAATGTCCCTGCTCTCCAATTTAAATGCCATTAAGCATCTTTTTGCACACTTTGACTTTGAAATTGAACTAAAATTTATGCTCATTGATATGATATTCTGTAGGGCATATTTGTTAATATTCTTCTGCATACTTAACCTTTGCAGTTATTAATGCATTATGCCATGCATCATCGTATAATTGCATTGAAAAATCAAATAAAAATTACATGAATCTTTACTTGTATTTTTAAGCATTTTATTATGCATCTGCATGAAGAACTAAAGCCATAGATATAATCACTCACTAATTAAATGATAAAATTTGATAAATAGACGAAGAGGTTCGTGCCCCTGTGTTCGTCCTTGGTATACTTACAAAGTAAAATAATTTCCACATATTCGAAAATGTGGTCTTTGCTGAACCATTTTCACCATATGTACTACGATAAAAGACAACAAGTAGGTGGTGAAAATGACACACATTAAATGGTTCCATGGCCGGGGACACAACTCACCTTTATTTATTTGTCGAATTTTGTAGAAATATTTTTGATGTGAATGTTTTCAAAATTTTTAGGTTTTCTCATCATGTTGTTTTGCATCATTTTGTTGATTATTTTTCTTGATATTTTTTTTTCAAACATTGTTCTTTTGTGGCAGCATTGTGGAGATCAAGGACGCTTGATCTACATGGAATCGTAGAGTAGGGAGCTCCTGTCGTGAGGAGCCACAAAAGAAAATCAAGAGAGATTCAAGAAGCACTAGTCCATTTAATTCATGCATCATGTTGTAAAAAAAAGTATCATGTGCATCTCTAGCGGCCCTCGTTCGAGGGCCTGTGTGTGTAAAAAAAGGATAAAAAGAGATCACTAGCTGATCTAACCCCCCCCCCCCCCACACACACACATACACATGTACACATGTGTCTTGTATATCCATTCACCACCCCCTTACTCCATCTCTATATATACACCCCCCCGCACACACATTCCCTCTATGCATCTACACAATGTACACCCCCTCCCATCTCCTTTAGATTCTTTAGTATAAATTCAAACCCTAACCCTAACAGCCTTCGACCCCCCAGCCTAAACTTTAGATCCAATACTTAGGCTATGTTCAGCCTAAGTATAGGGGGACCTGACTCATTCATTCTTCCCTTTATCTGTCCTCTTATACTTAAGTCATTTTTTGACCTAAATATAGGGGGACCCTCTAATCATTTCTGCTATATCACCATGTATTTAACCTGAGGTATGGCTTCATATCACTTGTGCTATGAGGACATAGCAAAAGTTTCGTATTGGGGGGTATATCGTATATTATTGTATATATATTTTAGCCATAGCTCGTGTTTTAAAATTTTTTGAAAACTTTTTGGGCTTGGTTTAAGTTGACCTGTGAACTCATATTTGTAAAATTCTTGTAAAAATCTTTTTAAAATTGAGAAAGGACTTGAGAAAGGAGGTCTCTTGGTTTAGAGACTCGGTCGCAACCACGCTTCAAGAGGTAACCTTAATACCTATTGTGGTTTAGATGAAACGAACCGAGAAATGTTCTTGGATCAAGTGGTTTCATCACATTTAAAATTTTTAAATTCTGCTGCATCAAGCACTAGTGCGACTAGTCGCTCCCGATCACATTCGATGCGATCCTCACGCTTCCTGATGCACTTGAGGATTTTCCCATTATCCCTCAAAAACCACCTACTCCTCTTCCTCGAATTTTTGGGTTCATCTTTAACTTCGTTTCTTTCCCCCATTGATGCTTCAGGGCTAGAGCTCGGTGACAACGAGCTCGCCAAGGTTTTTGATGCTTGGATGAGTGAAGAGGATGAGGTTCCCACCATCTTCGGTGTTCCTCCACTGTTGAGGTCTCATATCGCAGCTTCAGCAACTTGAGGTCAGCTTTATTTTGTTTTTAGGTTAGTTTTAATTCTAGTTTCACTTATGCATGTTGTTTAGTGTTTTAATTACTTAGTTTAGCTTGGAATTTAAGGCTTAATCCTCGTCGGAGCTCTCGAGATCTGGACACCGTACTCACCGTGCCCCTTTGTTCTGTCCATTCCTTTCCACCTCACCACCTTACCATTCCGTTTCTCCATCTCACGCTCAAAACCTGCCAACCAGATCTGACCCAGATCTACAAATCGAGGTCCCATCTACCATCCTCATCGGACTTCTTAGCCCTCCACCATTTTGCCTTCGATAGCCACCAATAAAAGCCCAGACCTATCCCCCCTGCACTGCAAAGCTTCCTAACCCATATGCAGGTCTAGAAGAACCCCATATGAGGGGTTTTAAAAAGAGGCTTGGTGACACGCCTCACGACTCGGGTTAAGGAATCAGATAAATCTCAAAAGGTCATTGTGACCCAAATCATGAAGCGGAATCAACAAGAAAAATCGAGAACCACACAAACAATAGATAAAGCAATGAAAACAATGTTAGCAATCTCAGTTATTTTATTTTATCTGGGTATAGCGACCAAGGTCGAACTCAAGGAGCACGAGTGAAACCTACGAAGTAGTTGTATCATACAAATAAAAGCATAATTTTTTATTTTTTATTTTGCACTTTTTTCCTTATAAAATAAGAAAACAAGATAAGTAAATAAGAAAACAAGCACAAGCAAATCTTTGCAATTTTTATTAAGACTAAAAATGCTCAAAATTCAGAAATAAAAATATTTTTATGTTTTTTAAATATTCAGATGTTTTTGGTTATTTTCTAAGGTTTTTTTTCACATTTTATATGATTTTTTAAAAATCAAACAAAGTCAAACAAGGAAAATATTGTACAACCTGAACTAAAAGGTAAATTTAAAATATTAAAAAATGCCATAATACTTGGTTGTGATTTTTATAAAAAATAAATAAAAATATTTAACAATAAAAACTAAAATCCTACTTTTTTATATTTTTAGAATTTTTAATTATTTTAAAAGTTTTTTAAAATTTTTAGATTTTTAAAGTTTTTATAAGTTTTTTGCACAAAAATGTTACTAATGGTAAATCACACAAAGACAAGCACACACTAAATTTTTTGTAATTTTTAAAGCAATTTTTATAATTTTTAGGTATTTTAGAAAATAAATAGGACAATTTTTAGGAGCATTTTATTTTTAGAAATTATCAAATAATACTAAATTAATTCATAAAAATTATCATAAATATTACGTGTTAGCTAGAGCTAACAATAATTTTTATGGAATTTTTGGAGTTAATTAGGTGTTTATTTGATTAAAAACAACACACACATCAAGTACGGACCTATTTGCAATTAAAATAAAGTTCACAGCCAAATGATAACATGCATAAAAAGCTTAGGGTTGATATTGCAAAATTCCAGGATATTCATGCACATGCTCAAAAATTCACGCACATGGGTATAAATGCAATTATCAGAAAAGTTATACTCAAAGCATAACCTTCATGAAGTTTGGGATAAAACATGTAAATAACCCATAAAATCACGTGAACATGCACATGTCTCAAGTTCATAAGGACTAAAATGCAAATACTAAAAAAATAAGGTCCATGCTACAAAATAACCAAACTACAACTTTATTTACAGAACTATCTAATAAAATATAAAACTGCAGGGGTGAAAGATGCAAAATACCATGAGAAGGCACGTGGCACGTGTGGAAGGCGTCGTGGTCGTACAACTCTGATTGTGTCTGAGGTAGGTCTGACGGCTGTAGCAGGTGTCACGGACGTGCGAGGAAGATGCGTTAGGTCCTGATCCAACGGATGCAAAGCTGAGGCTGTCGGGCAGCTACGATCTAATCTGGCAGAGCGGGTCCCATCCGACGGTAGGAGAGGGTGCTGGAAGAACTGCCACCAGGCAACCATCAATCGAGCGAGGAGATGAATCCGTCAACCCGATGAAGGATCCGATGGTCTCGTTGTGCTCGATGATTCTCTGTGCATCAGGAGGGCTACTCCGATTGGAAAGAGAACCGTCGAATGCCCTTCACGGTAGTGATGCGCCTGGAGCTGCTCCGCATGCGTAGTCGAGGGGTCAACTGTGGTCTTATGCGCTAACCAACACCTGAAATGGGTACACCGCTCGGAGGCATAGCTCCAGCAAGGGTCTATTGCAAATAAGGACAAGAGAAGCAGAGGGGAATGGATCTTGACTCCCGGTGGAGGTGAAGGTAGGGAGTCGCGACCTTAATCTCGACTGGAGGGTCAAAGCTAAGGGGGATTAGGATGCAGTGCAAGGTGGGGTATTCGTAGATAGGTCGATTGATACAGGTGTGAAGATGAAATGGGGCTCCGAACAGGGTGGTTGGAGCAAGTAACTGCGGCAGAGGGTAAATGGAAGATGCGAATGGAAATGTAAAATGCGAGGATAAGATGGTCACCTGAGGATACATATAATTACCTGAGCTTCAGGCGATGGTGGTTGTCGAGGTGATGGCCTCAACCACGCTGCAGCGGACGGGGAGGCTTCTCGCGACGGAGTTCCAACCATGAAGGTCGATCTGCATCGTCACTGCGCCAAACCGAGCTCCAAAGAACACTCCGAGCAGCTGTCACTCAACTGGAGGTGTCTATGGGTCGAAATGGGAGTGAGGAACGAGCTGCTCGATTGTGGAGGCAGAGGAGATACTTTATAGGGTTCTCAGGGTGCTGGAAGAATCAAGTGAGATCGCGCAACCCTAGGAAGATCCACGCCTTCCTAGGGATCCGCGAGGGTCGGGGATCCTAGGAGAAGGCTCGGGCGAGAAATCGGGGTGAGAGGAGGCCTGACCCGATCAGGAGAAATGGGAGAAAAGGATTCGGCGAAGCAAATCGGGCCAGGTCAGCCTAGAAGACGACGTTGACTGGCGGTCAACAAATCGACGTGGCCCAATCAGGAGGGGTCGGGAATAGGACAAAATACGCTACAGGATAAAATAGAAGAGAAAAATAAAGATAACTACATGAAAATAATAAATGAATTTAAATTAAAAAATTAATAAAAACGTTTATTATTTTTAAGGAATTTTTCTATGATTTTTTTATTATTTTTCACAAAAAATAATTTAGTGTATATACAATGTATGGTGTTATATACAGGTATAATATACATATGTATTATGTACAATAATTTTTATTTTATTTTATTTTTACAAATACCCTAATTTTATATTTTATTTATTTTCAACATAATTTTAGGAGTAAAAAATAATTTTTATTTTATTTTTATGAGTTATTTGCAAATTTAAAATAAATAGGAGATGTAGTATATACACATGTGCTTTATACAATGAGAGGGGAATTGTATTTTTATTTAATTTTTCTGATTTTTATTTTATTTTTATTTTTATTAAAAATTTGTACAAGGAGGTAAAATAATAGTTTTATTTTATTCTAATGAAAAAAATAATTATTTACATATATAAGTAATATGTACAACAAAAAGTAGGCCCTATCTCTCTCTACTTATTTTATTGGGTGATCAGCTCAAGGCTTGAGCTTCCCGTGGGATTCTAGTCACTCTGTATTTATTCTAAATACCTCCTTCCTTTTTCTTTTCCTTTATTCTTTATTTTTGCACAAATACATGCTAATTAAGCAATATTAACAAATACACGCATAATGCTATGTTATTGTATTTACATGTATTTACATGCTGTTTTGCCAATATATATAGCTAAAATAAAAGAATAAAGAGTGAGAATTAGGGATTCATCAAGGCTCCAGGTACTTTGATGCTCCAGGCCCCCATCGATAGGGCCCGATCTTTGTGACACCTCCATGGCTGTAGATCGATGCGAACGACCGTTTTAACACCTCAACATCCTTTGGGAGCACATGAGAGAGGAGATAGGCTCAATCGAGTGAGCTCTAGGGAGGAGTTCTTCCCAGTTCATCGTGACATATCCAGAGCCATCTGATAGAGGCCGAGTCCAATATTGTACAGGAGGCGTCGGATCAACCAAGCTACAACCGTTGCTCTCCTCCATGAGATCTAATCTCTGCCGGATCTTGCGAAGCGGCATCGCACCACCTCGTTGTGCCACGTGTTCAAGTGACGATCGTCCACAGCACAATCCGACGCTTAAGGGGGTAACCTTCACCCGTACCCCTATTTTTGTTTTATTTTCATTTTAGTCATGTAAGTGTTTAACATAGTTTAAAATTTTTGTAAAACTTGTGTGAGGAACCCTAATCTTTCTGTATATTACTAATTGGTCCTTATTAGGTCACCTCGCATGCGTCCCACATGAGGTGGATATTTTGCAAAGAATCTCTTACGGCTTTTTGTATTTTAGTTTAGTACTCAAACTTTACATAATAGTTAAAATATTTTGAGTATTTTGCATTGTAGCCCTAGCTCTTTATTTTAATTGCAAATATACCCTTGTTAGTTCAACATTTTTTGTGTTTGTTCTTTAATTTTCGTAAATATCATTCGTGTTCTAAAAATAATGAAAAAATTGGGCTAAGTGTCTGCTTGCATACTCTTCCACGTTATATTTTTATATTTGCATTTTAGGTACTTTTCCTATTAATTAAAAATCAAAATAACATGATTTTATCCTCGTTTACGTTAAAAAATACAAAAACTCATAAAACAGTATTTAAAAATTCCAAAAATAGTCCTTATTTATTATTGTATTTTATATCTCCATACCAAAAATCCCTAAAAATATAAAGGGAAAATCAGTAAAAAAATAAAAAGCTCCAAAATCCTTATAAAAATTATAAAAAATCTATTAAAAATCTAAAATAATGATTTTTATATCTGAAGATTCTTTTTATTATATATTATTAATTAAAAATAGTTTTGAAAAGTTTTGATTTCA
Source organism: Ottelia alismoides (assembly GCA_037367405.1). NCBI lineage: Eukaryota > Viridiplantae > Streptophyta > Magnoliopsida > Alismatales > Hydrocharitaceae > Ottelia > Ottelia alismoides. Next base: position 702,128 of record JAZKJV010003146.1, on the reverse strand, counting down.
TTTAATATTTTTAATTTCTAAAATATTTCAGCCTTTTTTTTGTTCTTTAATTTTTGTAAATATCAATCATGTTCTAAATAATGAAAAAATTGGGCTAAGTGCCTGCTTGCATACTCTTCCACGTTATATTTTTATATTTGCATTTTAGGTACTTTTCTTATTAATTAAAAATCAAAATAACATGATTTTGTTCTTGTTTACTTTAAAAAATACAAAAAAACTATAATAACTGTTATTAAAAATTCCAAAAATAGTCCTTATTTATTATTTTATTTTATATCTCCATACCAAAAATCCCTAAAAATATAAAGAGGAAATCAGTAAAAATTAAAAAGCTCCAAAATCCTAAAAATAATTATAAAAAATCTATTTAAAATCTAAAAATTAAATATTTCTATTTCTGAAGATTCTTTTTATTATATATTATTAATTAAAAATAGTTTTGAAAAGTTTTGACTTCATTTAATATTTTTAATTTCCAAAATAATTCAACTTATTTATTTATCCCTGATTTAGGATATTTTGGAATTTAAATTTACCTAAAAATTAGTGAAAATTTGCAAAAAAACATAAAAATGGTAGAAAAATATAAAAATATATAAACATTTAATTCTATAATTTTTTGCTATTTTTAGTTGTATTTATAATTGAATACAATATATATCGATATATAGCTATATAAAAACCTTTATATATTGTTAAAAATAAAAGAAAATATAAAGATCAGAAAATATAAAAAGAAAATAAAAAATATATAAAATTAAAACAATTAAAAAAGAATAAAATATAAAACTAAAATCCATAAAAAATATATAATTAAAAATCCATACAAAAACAAAATAAGTAAATAGGAGAGGACAATTTTTACATTCATTGCTCAGTCTATCACGTTTACTCCCTGTGTTCGACTCTCTACACATACTTACACCTATAAACAGATTTTGTAGAGTTATAATAAATTTTAACTCCACATTCATTTTGCTTTTCATTGCTATATATATCGTGGGCTAATTGTTGAATTAGTATGTCTCATGAGCGGTCGCTTCGTCAATTGTTGTTCCGCCTATGGATTGGCAAGACCCTCGCAAGATCTCTGCTTTTCAATAGTATCGTCCTATTGCATAAAATAGTTTGTGACCACCGCCCAATGGTAGTCTCTCTAGCAAAAATTAAAAATGACAAGTAATCTTTCAAAAGTGAAGGCTTCTAGTTCATCAAGCCCTCCTTTAAGTAAATACTTGGTCTCTACATCTTGGAGTACACCTAACCATACCCACAATCATTTCCAAGCTTGGCATCACAAGGTAAGAAGACTTGCACAAGCCATTATCACCTAGAGAAAAGGAAATGCTCCATACTTTGTGGCTAATTAAAAAGAAAACCTAGATGCTCAAATGCTTGCTGGCCCACTTGATGGTTCATTGTCGGATCATCTATCATTTTTCCACAAAACACTGAGGACGAACTTTTATAACTAAGCAAATGAGATCCAACATTAGATGGATTAAAGAATGGGATAGAGACAATGATTTCTAAAATTGCAGCCTTGGCTAGGAAAAGTAGTAACCATATTCCAACACTTTGAGACAACCTTGGTACCATTCACAATGACCTAAAGGGTATCTTACAAGTCGCTATCAATTTCTATCAACAACTATATTTGGACCCCTCCAAACATCAAAATCTGTACCTGACCTTCTGCCCCTCATTAGCTCGGCATGTAAATTACTCGGAGGGCCTAATCACTCCAACAGAGATTGCTAGAGTAATTCAACAGCTTAAATCATTGAAGGCACCTGGACCTGATGGTTGTATTCCATACTTTTTCAAAAAAAATTGATGATGCATTATTAAGGAAGATTTTATGTCCATGATGCATCGTCTCTTTCACGATGATTTCGCCTCACATGAGATCTGATTTATCAACAACGGTTAGCCACCCTAATCTTGAAAGGAGACCTATGAAAGTTAGCAACTATCGTGCATTTAATCTGATCAATGCACACATAAGGAGACCAAACTGGTGGGCCCTTGAACTCCGAGAAACAACCCCTACCCACTTAAAGCTGATTAGAGGAAGGGCTTTGACACCAATAAATGGAGCTCTATGTTTATGATCGAATTTCTGGGATGCCTGTGGAAATTTATCTAGTCCGTTTTAACCTTTCTTCGAACAGCACTTTTCAAATAAATAACACTTCCAATGGCTTCTTTCAACCATCACGAGGTTGTACGATAAGGAGACCCGTTTTCTCTCCTCTTTCTCAACACCATTAATATATTGGATGGGATGCTTACAAACCTAACTAAGTCAAACATTATCCATGGGTTGCAATCATAAATCAAACTATGTTATATCGCACATCCTGTTCGCCGATGAGATTTTAAATTTCATAAAATATGATGAAAATGCCCGTAAAAAATATTTTACCCTAAAAGACTTTTTTTTCCTAGTATATGGGTCTCTCGGTGAAATAGGAAAAATCAACCATTAATAGCCTCAACCTCACTCCCTTGAAATAGACTTCGCTTCATTTATCCCGGGATAGAAGCATGAGGGTTTCTCGATATTCTGTCTTGGAATCCCCCTCTCGCCAATTCCTTGAAGCCATCCTTTTGGCAAGACATTATTGACAAGTTTGAGAGGAAGCTCCAAGGCTGGAAAACTAATATCCTATCCCTCCCCTCTAGGGCCTGTTTGGTTGCTGGGTTGGACTGGGTTGGGTTGGGCTGGGTTGGGGTGGGTGAATAGTAATCTGTGAGGAGGAAGTACCCTTGTGAATAGTAACCAGGGTTGTGCCAATCCAGTCCAACCCAGCAACCAAACAGGCCCCTAGAGTCACTCGATTAAACTCCTCTCTTACCCCCTCAGGTGACCCACATGTTGGCCTTGCTTAAACTCTCTAAGAGTACGTTTGGTATTCAAGTTAAGATGGGTTAAACTGGTAGAATGTAATCCATTTTTGTGTTTTGGTGTTTGGATAGAGGGTTAAACTGGGGATGTGTTTGTTGTGATATGATTGAGTTGAAGTTTGAAAAAATGAGTACTATTGTGATGTGATTATATTGAAGTTTGGAAAAGTGAGTAGAAGTATAATAGTTTATAATTTTTATATGATATGATGGTATAATATTTTATTTTTTTGATGGAATTGATAAAAGAATATGATTTATTTAATGTATTAGAAAAAGAGAAAGAGTGACACCCACATAGAGGGAGAAATAATGGGTTAAGGTGTAAGAAATATTATGTATGCAACTACCAAATATGGTAGTTGTCAACATATTTTTATTTCTTATTTTGTGGCTCATGAATAATTATGAAAGGGTGCATCTTTGAGAAGTTGCTTTTGGTGGTTACCTTAATGGATAGGTAACCATCATGTATTATAAATATAAGATTGGGGTCCCCTCTCCCTCAACTAATGAATGCAAGAGGATCCATTACTCAAGCATGTTAGGTAATTGTTGAGAAGGAGAAGGAAATCCCATCATCATCGCTTCACTTCCGCTGCGATGGATTTCGGTAACTGTTTAGTATCTTAAGTCTATTATTGATTAAGTTTATAGATCTATCAAGTTATCAGATCTATCAATTGGTATCAGAGCCAGGTTACGATCCTGGGACCTGTGGGTTATGGGCCCACCACGCTTGACTCGATCATGAAGTCGATAAATGTATCGTTTTTTTTTCCTGCCTGATCTTTTGGAACTCGGCATTTTGAAGATGGAACTCGTTTTTTTATAAGATTCTCATAAACAGAGAAGAAGCCCAAAGGGATATTCCAGATCTTTATAAATCAGTGAACCTTTGCAATTTTTTTATATTCGGTATATCTTTTATAATATTGTGGCTAATTTTTTTTTAATCTTTATATTGCAACTTGGTCAATTAAAGATCACTCGATCACTTTCTGATTGATGCGAAATTGCATTCAAATATTCAGTAAATAGAAAAATTGATACTTTGACGATATATTTTTTTGTGTTGATAAAATATATCTTGGACAACATCAGATTTTTTAGAATTGGTTAATCTTTTTTTCTGGAAAAGGTGGGATGGTTTCTTAACTGTTGGTAATAAAAGGATTTTATGATTCCTTTTACCTGATCAAACATAACTTATCTATTTTTTACTTTTATGTTCCTTTATTCAAACGTTTTATTTTTGATATGAACTTTCTTCGTATCCGTAAGTGGCATGATGTTTGGCTGTTTTTTTTGCATTCCTTTTTATTGTTATGCTTTCGAGTAGGTGGAAGTTTTTTTTTTAAAAATGTCATTACCTATAGATACATGACGTTTTGTGTACTTCAAATAACACTTCATTGGATACATATCTCATAATTGCTTTTTTTTAAAGAATTTGATATTATGGAATATTGTACATCCACCATCCAGTTTGATGTATTGAATTAGATGAGATCTTAACTGACGTAAGTTGTCAGTTTTTTTTAACCCATTCCACATTGGGTTTAATATCAAATTAGACATCAACGCATTTTCCTTTTTTTTTTGTTTTTTTAAAAACATATAAATTTCTTAAGATGTAATTAACTCAGTGGAAATTGCTTGATTAACTTTATTTGATGTCATGACTTGTGCATTTGAATCGGGAGGAGTAGCCACAGCATCTGACCGATTCATATTATGCATATTGATTATTGACAATGGGTAATTATTGACTAGTTATCTTAGAGTAGCCACAACATCTTGGATAACAATGTCAATAATTGCATTAAGTGTAAGTTCAATTATTTGAACTAATGACATCAAATTGCATCTACATAGTGGAGATTGGTTGATTAACTCCATCATAAGGTATTCGGATAAGTGTGTATAATTGAATCGGGAGGAGTAGCCACATCATCTGATCGATTCGTATTGTACATATCATTTCTTGTAATGAGTAATTATTGGTTAGTTATCCAAGAGTAGCCACAACATCTAGGATAACAATGGCAATACTTACATTAAGTGATGGAGTTAATTGGACATATTTTTTTTAAAATGAAAAAAATAAATTTTTTTGTTAGTTATTCTAATGCCCACAGGTACGGAATTTCTAATGAATGTTCGGAAATTTATTTGTCTCATTCATTAAGATAAATCAATTGTATATTACAATTCTTTAGCCACAGCAAGTCTTGTAATGATAGTACATTGATTTCTCAAAATATTAAATAAGTTAGTATTTTGAATTAAGTTTTATGCTTGAGTTATTTGCTTATTGTGGTTGTCTCATTATGATTTATTGCAGATAGTTCTGCTTTCATGTCTACTCAATTCAATGTAATAAATTCTGTTTCGATTGTTGAATGTCATGTATGTCATGAATCTAATTTCATTGATGTTCCTATTAACACTTGGTGGATTGATTATGGTACTTCAATCCATATTTCCAACTCCATCCAAGGCTTTCTGAAAACAAGGATGCCACTAAAAAATGAGCAAAGTGTTTATATGGGAAATCGCATGACTTCACATGTTGAAGCGATTGGGACGCAACGGCTCATTTTGGAAACTGGCCATGTACTTGATTTGGAAAATGTATTTTTTGTACCCAAGTTCTCTAAAAATTTAATTTCAATATCTAGACTTTGTAATCTTGGATACAAATTTTCATTTGAAAGTACATCTTTCCAAATGTTTAAGAATGACAAGTTGATTGGTACATGTGGCTTAGTGGACTATTTATATAAATTACACTTAGATCCACATTTTGAAAATAATCTCCTTGTTTGCAATGTAGTTGGTAAAAAGCGAAAACGTAATAGTGATTGATCATCAATGCTTTGGCATAAAAGATTAGGTCACATCTCCATTAAAAGGATCAAGAAATTAGTAAATGATGGAGTAATTGATACTCTAGATTTTACTGATTCTAGTGTTTGTGTGGAATGTATTAAGGGAAAACATACCAACAAACATGCTAAAGGGTCAAGGAGAAGTACTAGTCTTTTAGAAATTATACATACTGACATATGTGGTCCGTTTCCTGTGGAATGTCTTAGTGGTCAAAAATATTTCATCACATTCATAGATGATTTCTCACGTTACATGTATCTTTATCTTTTATTTGAAAAATCAGAAGCTATAAATGCTTTTAAGGATTATCAAATAAAAGTAGAGAGACAATTAGAAAGGAAAATAAAAATTGTGAGATCAGATAGAGGTGGTGAGTATTATGCTAGGTATGTTGGAGGAGAACAAAAACTTAGACCATTTGCACGATTTCTTAAGGATGAAGGCATTGAACATCAATTTTCAATGCCCGGTGAACCGGATCAAAACGGTGTCGCCGAAAGACGGAATCGTACGTTAATGGATATGGTTCGAAGTATGATGAGTAACTCCTCATTGCCTTTGTCCTTTTGGAGTGAAGCTTTAAAGACAGCCGTGTATATATTAAATAGAGTTCCATCAAAAGCAGTTCCATCCACTCCATTTGAACTTTGGAAGGGGGAAACCAAGATTGGAACACATACACATTTGGGGTTGTCAAGCTGAGATTAGAATCTATAACCCACATGAGAAAAAATTGGATATGAAGACTACAAGTGGATACTTCATTGGTTATCCAGAAGGCTCTAAAGGTTATAAATTCTATTGTCCAAATAGGGAATCGAGTATTGTAGAATCAAGGAATGCTATATTTTTGAAAAATAGCGAGAAAAGTGGGAGCAGGATGGTAATTAAAGACATCATACTTGATGAATTACCGGATCTTGTTATACCACTAGAAAGGGAGGAGCAAAATATTCAACATGATATCATGGATGAGACACAACATCAAGATATTGTTGTCCCTCAAGTCCAAGATATTCCTTTGGTTGAACCAATGGTGAATCCTCCACTACCTGAAAATCAAGTTGAAATAGCACCAACTGTTCAACAAGGTGTTGTTACAACTAGATCTGGTCGGGTAATAAAATCTACAATCTCATCAGATTTCATAACATACGTACAAGAATGTGATTACGATACAGGAATTTCAGAGGATCCAATATCATTTTCACATGCCATGAGTGGAATTAATTCTACTAAATGGTATAATGCCATGAGGGAGGAGATGGATTCTATGAGTGCAAACCAAGTATGGGACTTGGTAGAGCTACCCAAAGGAGCGAAATCTATTGGTTGCAAATGGGTCTTTAAAACTAAGAAAGACTCATTAGGCAACATTGAGAGATATAAGGCCAGACTTGTGGCTAAAGGTTTCACTCAAAAGGAGGGCATAGATTACCATGAGACTTTCGCTCCGGTATCACGAAAGGACTCATTACGAATAATCATGGCATTAGTAGCTCATTATGATTTAGAGTTACACCAAATGGATGTGAAAACAATCACTTGTCACATCAAGTACCATGGAAGCCGAATTCGTAGCATGTCACGAGGCTACTACACAAGCACTTTGGCTAAAGAATTTCATTGCGGGTCTTAAGATAGTGGATTCAATCTCAAGACCATTAAAGATTCATTGTGATAATTCTGCAGCCGTATTTTTCGCCAACAACAACAAGTATACGCGTGCCGGAATGAGAATTGACATTAAATATCTTGTTGTTAAAGAGAAAGTCAGAGATCATTTAGTATTGATTGAACATATAGGTACTAAGTACATGATTGCGGATCCTATGACAAAGGGTTTGCCGCCTAGTGTATTCATCAATCATGTAACTGAAATGGGCCTATCTAGTACCTTGTAATAATATCAATACATCCATGTGTGTACACCTTAAGTTTGATATAATGATCTACTTGTTTATTGTCTGTTATATTTCAGTTGCATGCAATTAATGAACAGACATAAAGAAAGGACCCGTGTTAATATTTGGATATTAACACATAAAGATTTGTCATGTTAAGCAAACTATTGGTATTGTAATGCTTGGAAGGATATATCTGCTTGAAAGGTATCTGCCGCCAAGATTCATATTAATAGAGCTTAACTAGACAAATGTAAAGCAACAATTTTTGTTACATGAGCCAAGTGGGAGAATGTAAGAAATATTATGTATGCAACTACCAAATATGGTAGTTGTCAACATATTTTTATTTCTTATTTTGTGGCTCATGAATAATTATGAAAGGGTGCATCTTTGAGAAGTTGCTTTTGGTGGTTACCTTAATGGATAGGTAACCATCATGCATTATAAATATAAGATTGGGGTCCCCTCTCCCTCAACTAATGAATGCAAGAGGATCCATTACTCAAGCATGTTAGGCAATTGTTGAGAAGGAGAAGGAAATCCCATCATCATCGCTTCACTTTCGCTGCGATGGATTTCGGTAACTGTTTAGTATCTTAAGTCTATTATTGATTAAGTTTATAGATCTATCAAGTTATCAGATCTATCATAAGGGCCTTCTAGCCCAACAACCCCTAAGACTACAGTGCTAAAGATTGATAAATTTTCTCAGGACTCCCTTTGGAATGGCAACACTAAAAAAAAGCATAGACATGATGCTAGGTGGGAGAACATTTGTCGCCCAAAAGAAAATGATGGCTAGAGTCTAATTGTTTTAGAAACCTTAGACAATTCGATGCATTCTAAATATTGTATTAAACTTTAGGGAAAGCCTTAATCCTTGTCGTCCAAACTTATTAGGGCGTGTAACCATAGATCCCATCCCATAACCTTAGATGCTTCGCCTAAAGTGGGGGACTCAAATTGTTGGTGCTCAATTAAAATTGGATTGTGCCAATATTAGGGCAACGTCCTATGAAGAGGCGACTTCTGGTTGGGATACCCTCTTTTGGACTGATGGTATAAATGGGGAGAAGTCTCCGACAAATTTTCTATGATCTAGCCTTTGGCAAATAATAAACATGCTACTTTGGCAAAAGAATCCAGCGCCATCTCCTCTTACAAAAATTGGCTCAAATCGCTCCGCAAAAGAATACCGCTTACTAAAAGCCTCCAACCCTCGAGCACAAAAACTCGGCTTGAAAGTCTTGAGTCTAAACTCGAGCATCGATTCCATGGATGTTATTATTTTTCTAGGGGTAAATGGGTGAGAAATTCCTTAAATACTAAGTGTACCTTTCTCTCTCCCATGGCGATACTGTTGCGAAACTATATTGTAAATTTTGGTCCCAATAGTACGGCTATTTCATTACATCCCATTATTTCACTTTATTCCATCTTTATTCTACCTTACCTACTTTTATTCACATTATTCTTCTTATTCCTATCTTTTCAGCCGGACAGAGAATAGACTCTTATTCTCCTTATTCCACATTTTTATTCCTACTTATTCCCAAAGCGAAGACACCCTAAGCTTCATTTGTTCAATATCCACTCGGTTAATGCTTTCCCTCTCTACATATCTGATGCTGAATCGCCTTTACATTTATTTCAGCACTGCGATACATTAAACAAGTATCATCTTCACTAAATCTAGATTTAAGAGATATTGCTACAAGCCTTTCTCAATCCTTCCAACTCATGTTCGAACTACTCCTACTATTTGCACATGAAGTCAATGCGGACATCAACCTCGTGGCGACCTAGAAGGAGAAATATTCAAAACTCTCCTAGAGTAGTGTCCATTTCCTTGTTTAGCATTGGAAATGATTTTGTTTTTTTTCTCATTAGTAACTTCATGCTACTCTGCACATTATTGTGTTTGCTCACCCTTTTACTGTTTGTTATTGCAGTTGGGATGTGAAACCCACCCCCAAAAAATTACTTTTCACCCATTTGCAGTTTTGTCCCCGAACAAATGATTTGGGCTATGACGAAGTCTTTTATTTTGACACCTCCTTATTCCTTTTTTGCAAGCTACCAATAGATATTTGTATGGCTAAGAACATATCTTTTATGCCTTGGGTGAACTTCTTGGTTGTACTAAATACTTCTTGTGGTTTTGGAATTCTTTTGGCGCTTCTGTGTCCTCTTTTAATTTGATGGAATGAATCCCAATCCTTTTCAAAGAAGTGGACAATGAGCATCTATCCCTAACCGCCCATCCACAATAACTAGAGATTATATCGAAAGGATATATATACAGCTGATAGCATCAAGAATCTCTTTACGATAATCCCATCAAGTTTATAATATAGTTTGTGCTTTCGCTGCAAAATACGTAATGCTATGTAAATTCATGCATGGGTAGCAATCAGAGAATTCTAGCGACGATGATATGGGTGTAGATATAATATGGGTGTAGATATACATGCCTCAGCATTGAAGATGGTCAGCGAGCCGTTGACTGTCAAGGGTTTGGCGTTCTGGCCGGGAATGGCGCCATGAAGCATGCACACCAGCGACATGAACTGCCCGCGGTTCAGGGAGTCGCCGACAAAAAGGACCCTCTTTCCTCGGATCTTCTCAAGCATGAAGCTCGCGTTGAACCTGCAGGCATAACATGATTTAGTGGTAACATGCATTACAGATCATTCTTTGCGGCACCACCAATAAGAGTACAGACCTTGGCAGCGCGCATCCATGGGGCTCCCATCTCCAGTGCTGGTATCTATGATCCTGCCGGCCACACTTCAGGCACGTCTGCTGCGGGGGAATGTACGGGCAATCATCCTCGAAGTATAACGGCCTGGATTCCTCATCGTACACCCATTCACCATCGACTATATTGCAGTCCTCGGGCGTCTGCCCCACCGAGAATGGCAGCACCGGATCCTTCTCCCGCAGCTGTTGCTGAGCGAGACTGGTTCCTGATCCTTGCCTTAGGACGCAGCTGAAGTCCTCCGCATATATGATGGCGACGAATATGATGAACGCTATCGGAAGAACGTAGGCAGAGAAGTTTATGTTGTTGCCGTTGCTGAAGATCTTCCTGGAAGCGATGGAAGGAGCTGAAGAATTGAGTTTCATGGTTTGATCATCTGATGTCTGGTGATAGTCCAACGATCTAGTCTTTGAATTGGTTGTGAACAATATTATAAAGGATGAAGGAATGCATTGGTAGTGGAGTAGTGAAGGACAGCATGCCATAGGAAGTGATTCCAAACATCCATAATCTCGAGTGGAGCGCACGTCTAGAACGTGGGTGCAATTACTCTATTCTTTATAAGAAAACTGGCTCAACACCCAATCCTAATGTAATATGATGATGTATATTCCTCCAATGGGAAGATGTATTTATTTTCATCTAATGACTTTTTTATGGAAGTTACGGTACATTGATCATCAAACTTTGTAGTTTGACGTCGATTATGAGAACATTTCTGGCTACAAAAGACCAGTTTTAAGGGGCTAGTGGATAGCTCATGGAATATGGATCTAAACTCGGATAACCCCTATCATAGATGGGCGTGAAAGAGATGAAGATTGAAATTACACATTGAAAGCGGGAAGAAGTTCACGAGACCTGATCTTGGAAAGAAGATAAAGGATTTGGAAACAAAAATAGAGATTTGGAGGAAAAATCTTGACACAAAGAAGGAACAAACGTATGCGACCTAAGAACACTAATCTATGCTAGGATGGAAACTTGGTGTATATATGATTATCAAAATGTGGAACCAACGAGCTAAACTGAGATGGAGCAAGGATGGGGATTAAAACAAGTGTTACTCAAGCTGATTGCATTGGTAAGTATTGTTGACAATCACGACGTCAGGAAATCGTATTTCAATGGAATTGTCGGGATCATCATCGATTGCTACGGAGACTTTTTTTTCAAATATTAATGATGGAAATAGAAATGAATATAGATTGGGTCCTAATATGGTCATTTCTGTAGAGAATATGCAAATTTTGACAGCTTCATTTTACCCTTGTGGATGTTGAAATCAAGGGTTTGAAATCGACAAAGCTACGGGCCCCAATGGGGGGTCATCATTGAGTGATTGGGGGCCATCACTCTCAAATTCCATGATCCACTTGCTTGAAGATTAAAAAAAAGTTGCCGTCTAACTTAGATTAAAGCTACTTAAAACAGAAGAAAGGAAATTTCGTTACAAATCGAATCCGGAAGAAGGGAATCAACTACATGGAGATAAAAGAGGCTAAAAGAACTAAGAGAGGTATGTGTGAAGGATTTGAAATCGGGAGAAGTTCTTGTCATTACAATAAAATTGAGTTATATTGACGTTTTTTTTCAAAATCTGTCACTAAATTAACCGTTGTTAAATATATTAGTGACGATATTATTTGTAATTTTAATACTTGAAATTAGCGACGAATATCATATTTATCGCTATATCATTAGCAACGGTCCATATAGCAACGCTTATCCGTTGCTATTTTCAAATTATAAACTAATCGTCGCTATTTCTTTAGTTTAAAATTTAACGACAATTAATTAGAAGTTTGAAAAATAGCAATGGATAAGCGTCGCTACGTGGACCGTTGCTAATTATATAAAAACATATATGATATTTGTCACTAATTTCAAGTACGAAAAATCATTTCGCAACGAACAATATATTCTTTACATATTTAATAATGGCTAATTTAGTGACACATTTTGAAAAAAAACGTCACTATAATTCAATTTTGTTGTAGTGTCTTTGGTTAGTCGGACTTGGTTGTGAGCCTTGTTTGAAGGATCTATGCCCGAAGTTCTTGGGCCTATCTAACAACAAATATTCTTCGGCTAGGCAAGGTTTTTACGTGCTTTTGGCTCTAAACAACTAGTTAAAGACCCTCTCGAGATGTGGTGGATAAGTTGTTTAATCATGATGAAGAGATGGCCTCTACCTGCGGGTCGGCGCTGACCACCGAGACCTCAGCTCCCCCCATTCACTATCTGGGCATGCCGCTGAATTTTGGGAGATCAAAGATGGTGGACTAGCTTCCGCTGGTTGAGAGGATGGAGGGACGGTTGGCGGGGTGGAAGGTGGAAATTCATTCCAAGGGAGGGCACCTGGTGCTCTTGAGGGCGGTGCTTTCCGCCATGCCGGTGTACTACTCCTTCATTAGGCTCATGCCTGCGGGCATCATGAGGAGGCTGGAGGGTCTGATGAGAAGGTTCTTGTGGGGTAAGAACGGGCAGGGTACTGGTATACATCTCGTTACTCTGCGGAAGTACGACGGGGGTCTCGGGATCCATCGGTTGGGTGAGTTGAATGAGGCGTTGTTGCTGAAGTGGGTGTCTAGAATTTATGGTGGTGGAGAGGATCTTTGTTGCACGCTCATACATCGGATTTACGGGATGGGTGGGACGCTGCCGGTGGGGGGCACGACGCTGGGATCGCGGGGGTGGAGACCATCCACCTTCTGGAAGGCCATTCAGTCGCTCGTTGCCAACTTCCATTCTCTGTTCAGGACGGAGCTCGGGGATGGCCTTCAGTTCGCCTTTTGGAGGGATGACTGGACGGACGGGGGAATGTTGTCCTTACGCTTCCCTCACCTTTATGATTTGGCGACGGACTAGGATGCTCAGGTTGCTCACTGCTGGGTCGACGGGAACTGGTTGCCGGCGTTCCGTTCCCACCTTTCGGACCGACGTCTTGAGGATCTCTTGCGACTGATTGACGGGCTTCGGGATGCTCCGGGGCCTTCTTTGGGTCGGGACCATTGGGTCTGGCATGACAGTCCCTTCTCTGTGCGGAAGGCTTACTCGATGATCTGCAGTCCTCCTCCTTTTTCTGTGGAGATGGCGGAGGATTGTGCTTTCTTATAGGGACTGGGTCTTCTGATGAAAGTAGGTTTCTTTTTCTGAATGTTCAGAAGGAAGAGGTTGATGACGCGGGACCGATGTGCTAGACTGCTCGGGGTGATCTCTAACAGGTGCCTACAGTTCGGGGAGGAGATCGAGACTCAGGACCATCTCTTTTTTGTGTGCCCATCCGTGCTTCCGGTTTGGGCAGACCCGAGACTGGGGTGGGTTGGAAGGGCGAGTGTGGAGGTTTTTGCAGGGAGTTGGTTGCGGCCAAGCATCGGCCGAAGTTGGAGCTTTTGTAGCCTCTTGTGTTGGTCTGATCCATTTGGCTGGCTAGGAATGACCTGCTGTTTTCTACCCAGAGATTCTACATGGAAAATGTCTGTATTCGTGCGTCAGGGTTGTTGCGATCTTGGGTTGTCTAGAGTGCTCCCTTTGTTCCCTCGTGTTTTTTGGATTTTTCTTCTTCTTAAATATATTTAAGGGGTGAACGCCTATGAGTGTCTCCCCCTTTTTTTGGCTTAAAAAAAAGAATTACATCTTTCGAAGCTTAAGGTTGCTCATATGCTAGATGAGTCATTCTACGAAGGGACGGATCATGTAATATTCATCGCCGGAGTCATAGCATTAAGGGATTCTCATTGAATGAAGGAATTTACAAGTTGTTCACCAAAGGGGGTCAATCATTGAATTTGACATGAAATATTGATTAAGCCTATTTAAACCCCAAAGTCTTATACCAACAGATTGTGTCCTAAGTATAGTTGAGACTATATATACACTCGGTAAATATATGTTTTTTTATAAATGACTACAAATCGATGGAACACCATGTTATCATGTTTATGATCGCATTTTCACAAAGGAAATATTATCGAGATTGTGTTAAAATAATATCATACAGTATTGAAATTTCTTTCAATTATCGGAGACGAACATGTTTGGAACAACCAATTCCACGGATATTGCGGTAGCATTAACGAAACAACCACTTGAGGGATTAATTATAAATCAAATGGTAGAAGAACGACGAACAATCCGAATAACAAGCAAATAACTACAAATGCAAGAACAAAAGCAATCACAAGTGCACGCGGAATTTTAACGTGGAAAAACCTCAATGTGAGGGGAAAAACCACGATGTTGATCGCAACCTAAAATCAAGCACTATAATCGAAATAATCTCCCGTAAGGGGCTCACAAAATGCTGACCCTCTATATAGTGCTACAGATCACCAAGCAATGGAGAATAGTAGATAGGAGAAATATCATTAAAACAATGAATCCGTTGCCAAAACGTAGAGAAGAATTGCTCCAAGGATTACTCCCTAGAAAGTTCGCGGCAACCACTGACTTTCTTTCTTCTCCCTCTCTTTCTTTTTTCTTTCTTGTACTAGGAGAGCTTATGTTGGGATGATTCTGGTGTGCACCCCATACCCTCTACTTATACTCCATGGAGATGAGAAAATAAGGAAATATGGACTCCTACTTCTAGTAAGATTAGGAAAAAATGATTCATATTGATTTCCTTCTCCAATTAGAACTTGATTTTTTCTTTTCCAAATAGTATTACCAATATCCTATATATGGATTAGGTTCCCACAAGGAGGGAAATCCATCCAACAAATCTCTCCCTCACTAACGATGTGGGAACTGGTCCACATCTACAATAGAACAACATCTCTCTAACTTTCCAAGCACAAAGTCTTCGTCATCATATCAACACCATTGTCATCGGGTTGCTTCCATTCTACATCACATGTCCAATGGTATCTGACATAGATGTGCTTCGATCTTGAATGGAATGCAGAGTTCATTCCTAGGTGAATGGCACTCTGGCTATCATAGTATAGCATGTACTTGTCCCGATGAAAACTAAGTTCCTGAGTGAACTTCTTTACCTATAACAACTCCCTGCATGCCTCTATAGCTACAATGAATTTAGCCTATGTAGTTGATAGTGCCACACACTTTTGAAGCTTGGACTGCCACGAAACTACCCACCTGCAAGGACATCAAGTATCTAAATATGATCTTCACCCATCAATGTCACCTGCCATATCCGCATTTGTATAGTCAAGAGGTATAGGCTTTTATGCTCCAAAGCAAAGAGAGCAGTTGCTATTACCTTGAAGGTATCTCAAGATCCACTTGACTGCTTCTCAATGTTGTTTCCCAGGATTTGAGATGAATCTAATAACAACTCCAACTGCACGAATACTGTCAGGTCTCCTACAAATCATGGCATACATAAGTCTGCATGTGGCTGATGCATAGAGAATCTTCTCCATATCTTTCTTTTCCTCAGTTGTCTTCGGACATTCCTTGGAGCTTAGTTTGAAATGTACTCCCGAAGGTTTGCTGACGGGCTTTACCATATCCGTGAAGAACCTTTGAAGTACCTTATCAATGTACTTTTCTTGTGAAAGCAGAAGTTTCCTTGCTCCCTATCTTGAGCAATCTTCATGCCCAGTATCTGACATGCATGCCCCAAGTCCTTCATATCAAAGGACTTGTTCAACTCCTTCTTCAACTCAGAAATTCTCCCTCCATTGTTGCCTACAATCTACATGTCATCAACATAAAACAACAAAATGATGAAAACATCACCCGGAAATTTCTTCATGAAGACACAATGATCTGAAGTGGTTTTGAAGTAACCGTGCTCCCCCATGAGCGAGTCAAACTTATTATACCACTTCCTGGGCACTTGCTTTAATCCATATAGACTTTTCTTCAGTCTGCAAACATAATCTTACTTGCCATTCATTACAAATCCCTCAAGTTGCAACATGCAGATTTCCTCCTCAAAATCACCATGGAGGAAAATGTCTTCACGCCCATTTGTTCGACGTCCAGGTTAAGGCTAGATGCCAAGTTGTGAACCACTCTGATAGAAGGCATCTTCACAATAGGAGAAAAGATCTCCTCAAAGTTAACTCCCTTCCTTTGATTAAAATCTTTCACAAACGACCTAGCTTTGTACCTTGGATTTGTAGAGTATTCATCATGTTTCACTCTATAAACCCACTTGTTTCTCAATGCTCGCTTGCCTTTGGGCAACTTCACAAGATCAAAGGTGTGGTTAGCATGAAGGGACTCCATCTCTTCTTTCATAACTTTTGCCCATTTCTCCTTGTTTGCATCTTGCAAGGCTTCTTCATATCATTCAGGCTCACCACTATCTGTCAGCAAAAGTATACTCATGTAAGATATCCGGTTGAGGTCTGCCTCTCATTCACAGGTCTTTGTGGTGGGAGAGCTTCAAAAGAAGAAGAGCTCTCATCATCCTTCCCACCATCACCATCATCTGCATCATCATCATCATCATCATCATTATCTTCATCATCATCAAGAGTAGAGATCTGTGGCACATCCTCCTCATCTCTTGCATTTGACACATGTTCATCAAGATCATTTAGCACCGCATGTGGAGCACTCTACAATGGAATCGACTCCACATAATCTATCTCATGGCTGCTCGAAAGAGAGTCCTTAGCTACCTTATGGATGTCCTCAATAGTTTGATCTTCAGAGAAGACCACATCTCTGCTCCTCGCTAGCTTCTTCTCAACTGGATCGTGCAATCTGTAACCAAACTCATCTTGGCCATTGATGAGTCCGTAATTGCCGATGTTAATTATGGGGAATTATCGAGCATTTAAATTAATATTGAATTTATCGTTGTCGGGCAATCAGAATTGGTCAAGAAATAACCACAAGAAATTTAGTTAATTTTAATCAATGTGGTTTAATGTTTATTTAACTTGGGCAAGTCCCAAGGTCGAACTCAAGGAGGCAAAGGAATAACCTAGAATTTCGTCTATCAGAGTTCGTGCACGGTTTTTGAGATGGTATTTTTTTGTATTTTTATGCAATTTTAGGATGCAAAATGCAAATATGACCAATTTTAGGGACTAAAATCTAAAGATCAATTAAACGATTTTCGAAAAATATGAAACCTGACCAAGATGATAATTCTGATTAATCGAATGCACTGTAATTTTTTTGGGAATTTTTGGGTGCAAGCTAGATATTTTATGAATTTATGAATGCAAACACAACGAATCTCAATAATTAATTATAATAAATAATAAACCTAATTATTTCACAGGAATAAAAATTTTTAAGATCTATCACAAAGTGATTGATCTCAGAAAAATTCTAAATCTTAAAAATATGAGATTCAATACCTATTAAAAATTAAAGATTGAAATATACAAAATGATTTTTACAGAATAAACCATGCATGCAAATGCAATTCTTTTAATATAACATATACCTAATTCTACAATCCGTGATTTTTTTGGCAGTTTTCAAAGCTAAGATTAATTATTTATGAGTTTTCCAGCACAGAGTGGGTAAAATATGTAAATTTTCACAAGAACAAGTATTATTAATTAACCACAGAAAATAAAATGATCACAAGCATACCATATCGTAGAGAATTAGTTGAGGAACATCATGCAAATTTTTTATAAATAAAAGGACACAAAATATTTCTTAAATAATAGATAGAAGTCAAGGTTCTAATTGCAATTACAATAAATAAATAAAAATAAAAATATGTAGAGAATGGACTAAGATGTAAATACCGAGATCATGAAGGGGGTTCTATAAAATTGCCAGAGGGGCGCGTGCCGTGCACGTGCCCTCTAGGAGGCTAGCCTTGATGACAATACGTGGAACATGGGGTCGGATTCTACAACCCCCCAGGCACGTGCAATGCATGCGAGAGGGGGCCTCGGGACTCAAGCCCGGCTGTTATGGTGGAGAAGAGAGGTTGAGGTGCTTCTGGTGTTTGTGCCCCTTCAGTGGCGGAGTCGCGTGCTCCGGTGGCTGGTGGAAGAGCGGCAAAGGCGGTGTCCAGACGGAGTGGGGCGAAGCTCCGATGGTCCTCCTGGAGTCGGAGCGGGTGGCTGGTAAATGGAGTCAGGGTTGCGCGTTGGAGTGTTGGTGATGCAACACAACCGAGCGAAGTTGGTGAATGAAGTTTGAGGAAGATGAAGGCGTCGAAGCGGAATCACGGGGATAGAGTCAATGGAGGTGCGGGCTGTGTAAGCGAAGGAGGTATGTCAGAGAAGGTGAACTGTGGTGTCGGAGGCTCAACGACAGGGACTAGAGCTGTTGCAGCTGGTGGGGTTTGACTGCGCTGCAACGAGCCACACAGGGCTCATATCTCATCGGAGGGAGGTGCTATGTGGTGCTGTCACTGCTGCGAGTCCCTCTTGTGGTGTAGTCAGCGGATAAAGTCCGAGGGATGCCTGGCTATGGTTTAGTAGGAAGAGGAGAAGGCTGGATACGGAAGGGGATTGGAGAGGGACATGATCGAGATTTGACGAGAAGATTGATATGCGGCAGTTCTGTGGTTAAGAGGTGAGGATCGCGGAGTTGATCGGAGGCGGGATACGCGAGGGTGGTGGTGGCTCTATTTGTGGAGAACTGCAGTCCGATTGGGAAAGGGGGAAGACGACACGTGCATGGCACGTGCACAGAAGGCACACACGCTGCACATGCGGATTATTTTTATTTTTAAATTAATTAGTTTTTTTAATAAAATAAACCAAAAATAACGCTAAAAATGGGTGACACGTGGCGGCTCCAGGAGCTCCCACGTGTCAGCCCCATAAAAATAAAAAACAAAATACAAAGAAAATTAAAAAGAAATAGCAAATGATCTCGGATCGAAAAATTTTCTTCACGAAAGTTGCTCGTCTCGATGAGATCTACAACTTTCATGAACACATCAAAATCAAAATCGATTATTTGCACAAAGTGATATTTTGGGGTATCCCATGTACATAGAATACATTGATTTTTGGATTTTATAATTTTTTTTGTCATTTTTAAACTGGATGAAAATCTAGAAATAATATGATAAAATCAAAGATAAATATTTACACATTAATATTTTTTATATTTTTATTAATTCAGAAAAAGAAGGAATAAAATAAAACACAAAAAAGACAATTTTTATACAGACTGTTAGTAAAGACTCGGAATCAATTAATTTCTTTGATTTCAATCTTAGTTTGCATTTAGATCTTTGCGTATTTTAATAAAACTTTGATCAAAGAAAATAAATGAAAAAGAAATAAAATAAAATGGATTAAGTATGTACATAAAATAATAGGTCAAAAACCACTAAAATACAAAATGTACAAAAGATGCCCAAAACCCAACTTTCACATATGAGTTCTGATTCACTTGAACTTGCTCTTGTTTTGAAGGTATTTGAATGTACATTAGTTCAAAAGTGAGTAGAATCAAATTGGACACTGTTCTAAAGAAGATATTGAGGTTTCAGTCCGAAAATCCTAGAACTAGGTTTTGGGTTTTTGGTCCACTTATTTAGGTTACTGATTGTCTTTTATTTTTCATTTATTCTTGTCAGTGATATGTACACAATGGAGGCAATTTCAGGACATTTTTAATAGCATGAGTTAGTTA
Source organism: Ottelia alismoides (assembly GCA_037367405.1). Lineage (NCBI taxonomy): Eukaryota > Viridiplantae > Streptophyta > Magnoliopsida > Alismatales > Hydrocharitaceae > Ottelia > Ottelia alismoides. Next base: position 682,100 of record JAZKJV010003146.1, on the reverse strand, counting down.
AAAACGGGGAAGTTAGGCTATTTTACAGGTCAATTGGGCTGAGATTTTTGGCTTCTTATTTTGTGCAATAATAAGTGATAAAATGCCATTCTTATCAATACATGCATGAATGCTAATTATGCAAAATAAATGAATAAATGCTAATGAATTTTAGAGATTTGAGCTTAATTCAAAATTTTTAGAGTGATGAATATGAGACTCATCATCTCCATATACTTAAACCATGCTCGTCCCTGGGTATCAAAAGTAATGTAATGAGGTAAAATGAGATTGGGTTCCATACCAAGACCATGAGCAGAAGGTGAAAATGAAAATAAACCTAACCTTTGGATTATTATTGTGGCGGAACTTTTGTGAGACTTAGGACTTTAAAATCAACAGCCTTCAAGTTCTACACATCGTTGCCACAGTTTCGACTCATAAGTCATATTATATCGATCCTCCTCCCAAAGCATACCCCATGACTATTGAACAATCGAGTCATGTGTGTGAAAGGTTTTAACTCTTTCCATCCAGAATGCCAGACTACCATGCAAACCTCCTCTCCAGTAACTCATCCTCGAGGAGTCGGGTATTTCCTTCTAAGGTTTGTCGCGTTGTTTTCACAATCGAATAGAGGGAGAAATTCGAAAAAGTAGAAAAGAACGGGAGGGTGGCCAGTGTAGTCACCTCTCCTTGTGAAGCCGGCCAGTTTAGCCAAGTCTCCACCAAGATCTACAAGTTTTCTTGAAGCTTGGACCTTTTTGGTCAGATATTTATTTGGTAGTGGCTTCTTTGTATTTGGATTTTTTGGTGGTTCTGCATGGATCTTGTTGTTCCCCTACGGATATAAAATCTTTTTTTCCTTACATGTTTTGGGATCTTAGAAAAAAATGTGCCCATCCGTCCATTCCTTTTATGAAGCTTTATTTCAACCCGTACTCCAATCTTTAGATGTCCACGCTACCAGAAAAGAAACTCACACAGTTTCTAATACCTCGTCTGAGTTGAGCTAAGTGCATAGTGTGAGAGTACAAATTAATTCCTTATTCTAGAGTCACACCTAGAATGAGGAGACCAGGTTAGACACTGAGTCAAATGATGCACATTGTCATGTGGAACCTAAAGAATTAAGTTAAAGACCTGAATCTTCTAAAATTCTATTTCTCAGTGATGTTCCTCTGAAAATTAGGTGGATTAAGGTTCCAGACCACTCTCAGGTTTTACTCATAACTCAGTTCAGAACCCAAGAACTTTTCACAAATGCAAATGCATGTAATGCTGGATGAAGTGTAGTTGTGTGAAATATATACACACAATTTTTTTGACTTTTGAATTTTTTTATTTTCTTATGCAAGGATTTTTTTTGAGATTTTTTATGTAAAAATGAATAAGAAGCCATTTTTTCAAAAAAAATGGTTGGACACAATCAGTGTTAATAGCAAAACTTTTTTTCCTTTTTTGTTTTTTTGTTGTTTTTTTCAAGTTAGTTACCCACCTCGTAAATCATATAGACTTACACGAAAGTACGAGATATGGGTAAAATATATACACAATATATATACACACCCCCTATACTTATCGAGTGTTGTGTCCTCAGAGCACAAAAAGCGTGGAGAAGATATAGCTCGGGCTAAGCGTAAGAGAGTGAAAAGAAAAAGAAAAAGACAGATCGTCCCACCCCCCTATACTTAGGCATTGAACAGTTTAAGTATATAAGAAGAGCAACAAAGAGGCGGTTGACGGATACAGGAAAATCCTCAAGCGCATCACGGAAGCGTGATGATCGCATTGAATGCGATCGGGAGCGACTAGTCGCACTAGTTGCTCGATGTAGCGGAAATTAAAAATTTTCTATGTATCGAAACCACGTGATCCAAGAACACTTCTCGGATCGTTTCGTCTAAACCACAAACAATTAATAGGATTACCTCTTGAAGCGTGGTTGCGATCGAGTCTCTAAACAAAGAGACCTCCTGTCTCAAGTCCGATCCGACGGAGGAGACGCTTGCGAGCGCGGGGATGAATCGCGTGCTCCTCGCAATCCATGTTGATGATTCAAGCCACAGATTTCCTGATCTCGACAAATGAGATACAACGTCTTCTTCACAAGCAAGGCACGCCGAAGTAGACGGAGATCCATGAGCAGACGATCGGGCATCATAACGACGACGCTGCGACGATGGAGGATCTCTCTAGGGCATGCATAGTGGACGACCAGATGAGAGATAGAGAGAAAGGACGTGTAGAGAGAGAGAGAACATTCATTGATTTCGAGTGTATAGAAGAGCAAGGGGTGCCTCTTTTTATATAGGGTTTTGGAGGTCCATGGATCCCAATCCATGGACAACACACAATCAGCGGATGAGATTGATTGTGTCCCTTTCAACGGCTAGGATTGTTGTTAGTAAAACAAAACAACAAGTGATTTAATTCAAATTAACTATCATTGATAAATCAATATAATTAATCTTAAATTAAATCACTTTTGACTAGAGATAGGATAATGAGAAGATCATGGTCCTCTCCTAAAAAGGGGGGACAGCTACTCTACTCCTCTAGAGGAGTTGTAGCCATCCTCTCTAATTAGAGGGGACTTTGCCAATCTCATTGATATATCATGAGATCTCATTATCTCATGATATCTCCTATAACTCTTGTCAAAATAATTTTCAAAAAAAAAATAATTCCAAATTACCTTTTGGAAAATATCAATCAAGCCATTGAAAAAATGTGAATCTCATTCACAACCCATAACTAAATTTATTTATATTTTCAATTAATCATTCAATGTAAATTCAATTCACATTAACAATTAATCAACAAATATAAAACACAATATGCTCTCTCTAATATATTATAAATCACATTTATAATATATATGATTAACACGGATAGTGCTATCCATATTCATATCCATGATAATTAAATCACATTTAATCATCTTAGATGTCTTCATGTGCCCAAATAGCATGAATCACATTCACATTATTCATATCTTTGATAACTAAATCACATTTAATTATCTTAGATGTCTCTCCTTATAATATGAATCAAATTCATATTATCCATGATAATTAAATCACATTTAATTATTAATTTTCTCGATGCTTGGATACATATATTAACAATGAAATTATCCATGAACTCCTTCAAGGATAATGCGCTTTCTCCGGAGATACTTGGAGATAAGGACAGGGCGATTGTATCGTTCCATGTATAGTGACTTGGATATTGAGATCACACCTCAAATCCAGATCTCGGGCCTCTCACAGATGCTTGATTAAATCAAGACTGCAAATCTAATCTTCTCATTGTATCTGAGTCACATTCTGATCAATGTCCAACATTTGGACCAAGATCAGATTATTTCTCTTCTGAGAGGAGTCACTAAAATCTAGACCCGTTTCATCACTCCCTAGGAATGGAAGCGTCATGATTATACAATCGTTTATGATCACATCACCCTCAGGTATTCCTAATACCTATACATCCTGCATATTAGAAGACTCAGAATAAATCAAAAGTATTAGATCAACTTTATACAGTCTACTTCAAGGTTTTATCAGTAAGTTTCTCATTTAATCATTGGGAGTTGGTATCGACCATATACTTTCCAAAAGCATATATCATACCTAGGTCCTGATCATATACTTTCCAAAAGTATATATCAAACCTACAAATTCAGTCAAGCTTCCAAAGCGAGACGACCGTGCGCACGGAATTTTATTCTTCTCAATATCTCATGAGTGAGCTCATGTCTTCCGATTCAGTAATGAACCTGTATGATCGCTTTGAGAGATCGTATTACTCATATACCCTTATATGCAAACCAGCGCGCCGGTATATAGACATTGGTTAGGTCATCAACCTATTGGTCTGCCAAATGTACATACTCAGACATGTAGTAACACATTTGTCTCCGGTCAGAGGATGCGTGCCTGTATCATGACAGCATACGATATAGGACTTTGGTTATCTCGATCTCGTCAAGTCAACTCTTTAACCTAACTAATCTGACACCTCCGAATCTCTATTCCCATGCAGAGGACCTGCATCAAGAGGTCGGTCAGATATCAGCCTATGTGAGAAAGGATTGCCATCTCCTACTCACGCTAGTGATCATCTCTTAATAATCATTTGACGGTGCTTGATGAGTCATCAGTCTAACTCTATACATTTTCATCCAAGCACCAGCCTCTATGATTCAATTATTGAATCAACAACTGTATGATTATTAAGATGGTCATGGTACATAACCCTAATTGTACTAAGGGACCTATTATGCAAATTATTTATTCTTCATTTCAGATCAGGGAATGATATGTGCAATAACATTTATTGCATAATGGCTCGTCGTGGGCTCGCATGTCCAACAATCTCCCACTATCCCAAAGAGCCATTAATGGGCTAATCATTTAAATCCACACTCATGTCACAATCATAGGCTATTTAGAAAATAGCTAGGTAAGCTGATTAGTCACTCTCTTCCCGCGAGACTAAGCAAAGTCCTTTTACGGCACTTGCATATCACCAGTAACAGTGCTCGCATCCATTGCGAATGTTGCAACCAATACTCAATCTTGATAAAGCGGTTATAGTATCCTTGACACTATTGCTTAGTAATTATTATAACCAATGTTCCCATAATCCTTATCAGAATACCTTTATTCCTGGAGATCTCTATCTCCTAAGGCATATACAGTTAAGACCTTTTAGATCTCTATCTATTAAGTCTTAAGTTTTTGAAGATAAGACTTTGAGATCACTATCTCAAAAATCTTGTCATCTATGAAGATTTTGTTATTACTGCAATAAAGTGTTTTCTCTCCATAGTAGGATTAGCAACACTTTACTACTCCCACTACATGGCAGATATATGGCTTTGTACACATCTAGCATACACTCAGCTTCTCATAACTGATGTACAAGTGCAAGCAGTTCTAGCATTCACTTCCTCAATTCTTTGAGGTACTATCCCTTTAGATAGGTCAGTACCATACCTTAAGGAAAGGAAGCCTTCTTTGGGATTTTCCAAGAATGGAACATGTCCAAGGTGTACTACAAATGTGACGGTTCCAATACCCTCTTTTCTTTGCTTCTGAACATCTTCAGAATTAAGATTTAAGAGGTATCCTTGAGATCACATCTCAAGGTATGGAATAGCCATATCCAAAAACACTTGTTATCATCCTTATATCATTCCAAATGTTTAGGATATTATCAACATTTAGCATGATGAACACAATGGCACTCCCATTAAGCTTCACATGGTTCATCAAAGTTCTATCTGAAATCATAACATTTATAATTTCATCAAATCGTATGTTCCAACTACAAGAAGCATATTTGAGTCCATAGATGGATTTCTTTAGCTTTCACACTTTGCTTTCCTCAACCATGAAGCCCTGGGGCTATTTCATGTGAATATCCTTATAGAGATATTCGTGGAGGAATGCAATCTTGACTTCCGTCTCGAAGATGTCAAAGACAAGTTGTGTTGCTACAGTTAGCAATATTCTGATGGGTATAAGCATGGTTACTGAAGAGCAAGTCTCATCGCAAGCAATGTCTTGTCTTCCGGTGTGTAGCTCATGGCTACGAGTCGTGCTTTGAAGGTCTCTACCTTCTCATCAGATTTCCTTTCTCTTGAAGATCCATTTACACCTTAACGGGTCTTACTCATATAGGTGGATCCTCGAGGGTCCATATACAACACTTGTATATGAAGTCTACCTTAGACCTTTATTGCTAACATCCATATTTCCATGTCATGATCCTCAGGAGTTTCATCACATGAAATCCGATCATTGTCAGACTTAACTGACACATGGAATACATCTTCAAACTCATTTAAAGAGGTATTAATGGTTCATCTTTAATTATCCTTTTAGTTTCCTATTTCAGGAGCCTCACTATCATCTCAAGATTCAGTGAGTTCCTTTACTTCATTTTCATCTTGATTCTCAAGAGTCTCAACCTCTAAGAATCGCATTCTTAGAGACAAGATCTTTTAAGAATCTCAAGGTTATAAAGTAGATATCCAATACCATCCTTTATTTTCCTAATGAAGTAGCACTCTCTAGTGCTCGATTCTAGCTTACTTGCATGGAATCTTATTAAGAATATATAATGTAGTCTCTACTACACATATACCAGGAAACTAAGAGGAAATTATGCTAAAATTCATCATTGATCAAATCATGTCACACATGATCTAATTGTATCTCCCTACAACTCTATTGTGTTTAGGTGTGTTAGGAGGATTGAGATAGAAATGATATTCATATCTTCATAAGGTATTCTTTGAATTTATCTTATAGGTACAAGCTACCTAGGTTAGATCAAATTCATTTCATCATTCTTCAAAATTTGGTTCTTAAACCAAAAATATGAAATCTTTGAACATTTTAAAGTTTTCTTAGGTGAAGAGAAGAAATCTCATATCATACATAATCATCAATAGATATCACATATCCATAATGTTTACTATGATATAGATGATTCACATACATCAATATGTATGAGATCCTGAATACCTTGACATCTTACACCTTTCCTAAAAGAAGGGTGTATTGGACATTTTAGTTTAAATAAGTATGTAAGATTTAAAATTTTAGACATTCTAAAGTCTCATATCTTACTAGTCCATTGATCTCATCAACAAACATATGTCCAAAACTTGATGCCAGATCATTGTCAAATGATCTTCGTTCTCCTATTGATCTTTTAAGGTTCAACTTTCAGTATTAGAAATCTTAATGAACCACTCATTAATTTTCTAATTTTATGGAGTCCACTAGATGTTAGATTACTATCTGAAATATATCCATCATAACTCTTTATGATAGGTTTATTCCAGAATTCATGTTTATTTCCAACACTTAGAAACAAACAATGAGTGTATTCTAATATCTAGGTCATAGAGACATTCTCTATTACTAAGGACTCTCCCACTGAAAATATGAAGTCCATTTATCCAATAGAGATTGTTGCAACAATTGCATCAATATCTATGTAGATAACTAAAAACCTTAAGATCAAATTTCCCAGTCTTCTTAAAAAAAACATATGCAATAATTGTAAGTGTCGTTAGAAGATTGAGATACAATTATAAGATTTTATCTTATTCAATAAGCAAGTCAATATCAATGATTTATGTAGATTATTCTGGTGCTCTATCCGAGCCCTTCTCTAAGGATTCTAGACAGACTTGATAGTCATACTATCAAGACACCAACTTATTTTAGTATTGGCACTCATCCAACTCTTTGGATGTCATATGGAAGTCATAGAAGTAGGTCAACTCTTTGACTTTCCTTCTTACCCGGGTCCGACCCATGCTTCCACTACGCTCCCTTCATCTATAAACAACCATTGCTTAAGACTAAGGATTTCTTATGTTAAATTCAAAAGAATTCAATGTAAGAGCATTTCAACATTTATACATGCTTCATTAAATTCATACAATATGAATATTATGAAGCTTCATGAATGATTAGAGTATAGATAGTAGAATGATGACATTCATCGTATATACATCCATCTAAACTCTTAAAACATTGATTCAGGTAGGTATTCAAATATTTTGAATACATCATCTCTTATAGAGCTACCATTCCGCATGATGCAGTGAACCATGTCATTCATGACTAAATGTCTAGAGCACATATGTATGCCAAAACATCTTCTTTGATTTTATAAGGATTAATTGACAATTACGATCATTATCGAAGTGTCACTTCCAAAGTACACTCAATGAAAGATCAAGACTATAGAGACATGCAAACCCTAAGGTGAGGTCTTATTGTCTTATTTAATTGTCATTCCTCATTATGTTGAGGAAACTTGCATATTGCAACCACATACATTATGTGTACAATTGCAAGTACAATATCTGGATCATGAGTCCAATCCATGATATTTTACTGGTTATTATTGAGTATAACATTGAGTAGGTTTTATGAAGGATTATCTGAAATAAGAAATTTGCATAAGTGTATATATTTATATAAAAACTTATTTTACTTTGATTTTGGAGTTTTTATATCAAACTTGGCTTGCCTTGTCATCACTAAAAATTCATTCCCTTAATCACTTTCAATGCAAGAGATATACTTACCATTATATCTCAAGCAATATCTGGGATCTCCTTCCTTATCTTTGTTACATCCCAATAATATGAGAACCTATAACTTGGATAAAAAGAAGCGGGAACACATTCCTCCTTGCAAGTCCAACTTGCATCTCCCAATTCGGTCTTTAACACCCGGGCCCACCACCCCTAAGGTGTTGACCCGTCATTAATTGAACCAACCATCAACAGGCTTAATACTCATTATACTCAATCCAATATCGCCCCAATAATATGAGGACCCGATATTGGGGTCACTACATATACGGCCTTACTCTTTCGAGAAGCGAAGAGCCCGATCCAAATAGATTGTATGCAGGAGCTGTCACTTCGGACAGGCGTCTCCTTACATACAATATTTGGCGATAGAACCCTTCACCTTGACGGGAGACCATGGATATCACTTATGCAATCCTCCATATCATATTCAAATTCAAATTAATCATTATGAATCATATTCATTATGATTAATTCTTCCAAGGGAAATAACAACTCTATTCATAATAGAGTGTTTTGATGTTAATTGGATTCCAATTAATCTAATCATATTAAATTAATGATCCAATTAATATCTAACAAACAATTTAGTTATTACTTGAAATATGGTATTATCTCAAATATGTATTATTTTGAATTTTAATAATTAGAAAATACATCATGATCTCTCAGGCTTCATTCGTTCCCTACCCGCTGTCATGGCCAGTACCAGCGGGAGTGGGACGGACCACAACCGGTGTGACCTGCTACCCCAGCAATCCCTGACTAGACACCATATCCGCCTCGGGAAAAAGCAATGCCGAGTCAATCACTTTGTACTTGAGATGATCATCGGTCTTTCAACTGAAATTATACCATAAAATATTCGTCAAAACCATTTTGATATATTATAAGGAGATTTGCTAAAAAAATCCCCAATCCTATTCAAGCAATAAGGTTTTGCATGTAAAAGTTGTCCTACAACTATTGCAGGATAAACTAGAGTTTTCATGAAAACAATGTTTGTTGTAAATTTCATATTAACCAATTGTGATCACGATCAACTATCTTATCATTTTGGTTAATGCAATGCCATTCAAGGAAATAATTATCATCTTTAAATATTTCAGAAATATTTATCAATAATTATTTCAGAAAATTAACAATTAATTTTCATTAATTTATTTGAATGACTATCACAAAGTTCATGATCAAGTTTATTAATTTCTAGCAGTGACCCCTACTCACTAAAATTAACATAACTCGACCAATTTAAATCCAATTAATGCAAACTAAATTTATTTTGTTCTCCAATTTGATTTAAAACAGAACGCAAGTGATAATTATGCATTTTCAGGCATTTTAAAATCGTATAACATCTTAATCACGTCTCTAATCGCCATCCCCGAAACAATGGATATATAGTCAATAAAATGATCATATCTTAAGCAAACAGAATCCAAATTATGCAAACTCAAATCTTACTGTTTCCTTAATTAATGGTAAACATTATACAATTTAAAATTTCGTGTTTAAACGTTTCAAATAGGGCCGGAATTTTATCACAAGACAGGGCTGTGAAAATTGAAATGCTAAAATCTTCACGAACCCAAACGAGCCCAAATCTTCGTAGGTTCATGAATTTTATCCAAAACCTTCGAGAACCTGGCTCTGATACCACTTGAAGGATAAGAAAAAATCCTCAAGCGCATCATGGAAGCGTGATGATCGCATCGAATGCGATCGGGAGCGACTAGTCGCACTAGTTGCTCGATGTAGCGGAAATTAAAAATTTTCTATGTGACGAAACCGCATGATCCAAGAACACTTCTCAGATCATTTCATCTAAACCACAAACAAGTAATAGGATTACCTCTTGAAGCGTGGTTGCGATTGAGTCTCTAAACAAAGAGACCTCCTGTCTCAAGTCCGATCCGACGGAGGAGACGCTTGCGAGCACGGGGATGAATCGCGTGCTCCTCGCAATCTATGTTGATGATCCAAGCCACGGATCTCCTGATCTCGACAAACGAGATACAACATCTTCTTCACAAGCAAGGCATGCCGAAGTAGACGGAGATCCATGAGCAATTGATCGGGCAGCATAACGACGACGCTGCGACGATGGAGGATCTCTCTAGGACATCCATAGTGGGCGGTCACATGAGAGATAGAGAGAATGGGCGTGTAGAGAGAAAGAGAGAGAGAGAGAGCATTCATTGATTTGGAGTGTATAGAAGAGCAAGGGGTGCCTCTTCTTATATAGGGTTTTGGGAGTCCATGGATCTCAATCCATGGACAACACACAATCAACGGATGAGATTGATTGTGTCCCTTTCAACGGCTAGGATTGTTGTTGGTAAAACACAACAACAAGTGATTTAATTCAAATTAATTATCATTGATAAATTAATATAATTAATCTCAAATTAAATCACTTTTGACTAGAGATAGGATAATGAGAAGACCATGGTCCTCTCCTAAAAAGGGGGGACGGCTACTCTACTCCTCTAGAGGAGTTGTAGCCATCCTCTCTTATTAGAGGGGACTTGGTCAATCTCATTGATATATCATGAGATCTCATTATCTCATGATATCTCCTATAACTCTTGTTAAAATAATTTTCACAAAAAATAATTCCAAATTACCTTTTGGAAAATATCAATCAAGCCATTGAAAAAATGTGAATCTCATTCACAACCCAAAACTAAATGTAATTATATTTTCAATTAATCGTTCAATGTAAATCCAATTCACATTAACAATTAATCAAGAAATATAAAACACAATTTGCTCTCTCTAATATATTATAAATAACATTTATAATATATATTTTTAATACGGATAGTTCTATCCATATTCATATCCATGATAATTAAATCACATTTAATCATCTTGGATCTCTTTTCTCATGTGCCCAAATAGTCACATTCACATTATTCATATCTTTGATAATTGAATCACATTTAATTATCTTAGATATCTTTCCTTATAATATGAATCAAATTAATATTATCCATGATAAATAAATCACATTTAATTATCAATTTTCTCGATGCTTGGATACATATATAAACAATGAAATTATCCATGAACTCCTTCAAGGATAATGCGCTTTCTCCGTAGATACTTGGAGATAAGGACAGGGCGATTGTATTGTTCTACGTATAGTGACTTGGATATTGAGATCACATCTCAAATCCAGATCTCGGGCCTCCCACAGATGCTTGATTAAATCAAGACCACAAATCTAATCTTCTCATTGTATCTAAATCACATTCAGATCAATGACCAACATTTGGACCAAGATCATATTACTTCTCTTCTGAGAGGAGTTACTAAAATCCAGACCCGTTTCATCACTCCATAGGAATGGAAGCGTCATGGTTATACAATCGTTTATGATCGCATCACCCTCATGTATTCCCAATACCTGTACATCTAGTATACTGGAAGACTCAGAATAAACCCGAAGTATTAGATCAACTTTATACTGTCTACTTCAGGGTTTTATCAGTAAGTTTCTCATTTGATCATTGGGAGTTTGTATCAATCATATATTTTCCAAAAGCATATATCATACCTAGGTCATGATCATATACTTTCCAAAAGTATATATCAAACCTACAAATTCAGTCAAGCTTCCAAAGCGAGATGACCGTGCACACGGAATTTGATTCTTCCCAATATCTCATAAGTGAGCTCATGTCTTCCGGTTCAGTAAGGAACCTGTATGATCCCTTTGAAAGACAGTATTACTCATATGCCCTTATATGCACACCAGCGTGCCGGTGTATAGACCTTGGTTAGATCATCAACCTATTGGTCTGCCAAATGTACATACTCAGACATATAGTGACACATTTGTCTCTGGTCAGAGGATGTGTGCCTGTATCGTGACAGCATATGATATAGGACTTTGGTTATCTAGATCTCGTCAAGTCAACTCTTTAACCTAACTAATCTGACACCTCCGAATCTCTATTCCCATGCAGTGGACCTGCATCAAGAAGTCGGTCAGATATCAGCCTATGTGAGAAAGGATTGCCATATCCTACTCAGGCTGGAGATCATCTCTTAATAATCATTTGACGGTGCTTGATGAGTCCTCAATCTAACTCTTTAGATATTCATCTAGGCATCAACCTCTACGATTCAATTATTGAATCAACAACTGTATGATTATAAATATGGCCATGGTACATAACCCTAATTGTACTAAGGGACCTATTATGCAAATTATTTATACTTCATTTCAGATCAAGGTATGAAATGTGCAATAACATTTATTGCATAATGGCTCACCGTGGGCTCGCATGTCCAACAGCGGTCGGGATATGTGAATGAGGAGAGTATATATAGATGGGCATTAGTTCCCCCTATACTTAAGCTCTGGTCTGCCTAAGTATAGAAGAAGGGTGGAAATGTAGCGATCGTGAGAAGGAGTTGAGTGAGGGGAGTGGTATATGAAAATGGCATCGGTCCCCCTCCCCCCCCCCCCCCCCCCCGCATACTTAGGCCTTGGCCTAAGTAGAGGAAGAAGATGTACAATGAGACCGATGGGGTCAGGAGGGAGGGTGGGTAGCCAATGATTAAGATGATTTTCGGCTGATCTTTTTGTGAGCCTGTGGTGGGAGATCGTAATGATAAGAAGGAGATGAAGCATATGATTCCCAACCATTGTCAGTGTTATCCTCAGAGAAATCATGTTGAAGAGTAGCTAAAGTGTATGAATTAGATGAAAGATAACCATCATCGGAGTTATCCTCAGAGGAATAGTATTTGAAAGTAGAGACACTCCAGATATTCTTATTCTTTAGTTTCTTCAGTTGTTTTCTCAGAATTTGTTCCTTCTTGGGATCAAGCGATTCGTCCTCGAATGATGAATACTCTGAAGCATCAATCTCAGTCAACTCATATGAAATTATTCCAGTATATTTAATGAGACCAAGAGAATTGACATTGGATGAATAATAGTGAGGAACTGGAGTCGTCTAATGGGAATCAATATTTGAATCCTTGTGAAGATAAGGTTTCAGAACTACCGAACAGACCTCACTCATGTAGATTACCTTTTTCGGACATGATGAGGAATCATCAGACGATTCCTCTTCTGGAAGGTCAAAGGTGACTTTCTTTTTAGATGAAGGAGCAGTCATTTTGTTTCGTGAAGGTGGTGGTCCTGGAAGTGAGGTGTTGACACTTGAGTCTCCAAATGAATAACCATTGAAATTTTTCTCCTTGGTCGGTGTTCGTCCCGTGTATTTGTCTTTGGTATTCTTAATATTGGTGCACTCCTGAGTTGGAATGAATTGGTCAAGGTAGTCAAAGAAGGTTGACTCAGGGTGAGCCCATGCATATTTCTCAGGATCATATAAGAAACACTTTTTTTTATGGTGAGAGCAGCGAGAAATGGAACAGTGGGGAGAGTCTCTGCATATTCATTCTCAATTGACTTGATGTTAGTGTAACCTGAGTTGGGTTGATTTGAATAATGTAGTCAAAGGATATCTCGGCCGACTCGGGATGCACCCATGCATAAGTCTCAGGATCATAATTGGAGTCGTTTCCCATGGTGAGAGAAGCAGGAAATGGAACAGGGGGAAGAGTCTCTAAACTAATAGTCTCATCAACAACTGTTATTTCAGGTGTAGCAATGGGGTAGGGCTCTTCTATCGCTTGATGATTACGACTGTCGAGGGCATCGTGGGTTGCCTCGAAAAATCATGGTTCCTCAAAGACTTGTTGAGATCGAAGTACTCCTAATGCTGTAAAGTTGATTTCTTGAGTCTTACACTCAATAATTGCCTTAGCGAATGCCAAGAATGACTTTCCGAGAATGATTGGAGATTGGTTGAATTCTCCTTGATGTTCAATATCAACGATTGTGAAGTCCACTTTGAACGGAGCACCTTGGAATGTAATGATGACTGAAATTGTTCCTCTCGGACGCTTTATCGATCGATTAGCCAGTTGAACGATCTCTTGTATCTTCCTGATAGGTCTGAGTTTGAGCTCGTTGAATACAGAGGTCGGGAGTGTATTAATTGGTGAGTTGTCATCAATTTGAGCATGGGCAAATATTGTCTTTGATTCCACAAATAAATCTGGGCAACCGCTTCACTATGCGTCTCTTGATTTTTCTTCTCAACACCAAGGAGGTGGTCATTGGCAAGATATGTCTTTCAGTCTTTGTTCTTATCCTGCCCGACTTTTTCATCATTACTTTGTTCATTACAAATCATTTAAGGTCGGGGAAGTGTTCAATGGTCTGTATAGAGGGAAGTTAAAAAATCAATCTTTTTTCCAGTGCTTCCTGTAAAGCATGATCCAAATTCTTCATATCTTCTTCAGTTTCAATTTTTATGTAATTTTCTAGATTTTCAATTTTTTTGAGTGTTTTGAATATTTCAAATTTTTTGGTATTTTTGTGTGGTGTGTGGATGTGGTGTTTTCTGTAGATGAGAAGGTGTTTTGATGTTCCGAGTACGAGTCGGAGTTATAGTCATCCCTAGGGGAGGAATATTAAGAAGTGTCACTGTCAGAGTAGTCCCTAGGGTGATCGTAGTCTGGGGGTTTCTGAATATCCATAGAATTTTCAACATGAGATCCAATCTTTTCCTCATCCATTTTTATATCCGAGCTACCAGAGTGTGAAATTAGTCAGTGAGCAAACTTTCTAAATTTATCCTCCATTAACTCAGATCTCTTATTTATCCTTGAATATCATCCTCAAAAATCTTTTCATGATCAATCATGGGAGCAGTCGGTGTATGCTCATGTTTTTGAATTTGAGATTCAGTAATTTCATCTTCCATTTTCATGTATGAGCTAAGAGGAGATTCTCTTGGATTATCCAATATATGATTGTTATTTTCTGAAAATTTCTCCTCATAAATTATGGAAAGGGTTTGCTCAGTGGAAGGATTTTGCGGGAATCTGTAGGTCTTGTACTCAGCATACCGTGACTCAGGTATGTGATGAATCTACATTTCATCATCTTTATTCCATCATTTTGGCCTCAAAAACCTAGTAAATGCATGTAAATACCCTTAATTATAGCATCTTAACATTCATGCATGTGCATGTAAATAGTGTATAAAATACTGTAATTAAAGCCAAAATTATAGAATACATAAAAGAAAAGAAAAAGAATAACATATTGTAAATATTTTATGACCCGAAACCCCGTGACCTAGGCATCTTGATGAATAGGTCGACAAGGAATAAAGTAGGGGGAGATAAGGGCCAGAATACAATTAACATGCATTCATTCTTTATTCATTTTGGGACCTATTTTTGGTTGCACTTTTGATACATTAAATAAAGAAACTTTGAACATGAAAGTTGTAGATAATTAAATAAAGAAAAATACAAAATTAATTTCACTCAAAAATCTTGTACAGATAAAAAGTTATGGTCTGAATAAAAATCCGGAAGCCCAACTTCCCAGACCTGTATCTCACAAATGAAAACTCCAAATGCATCAAACTCATCTTTAATTGTATATAGTTTAAAATAAGCTATTTAATGGCGGTTGTTTCGCATTTGGCGGAGCTACGGTTTGAAAGTTGAGTTTTGGACCCTTATTGTATACTTGTACAGATCAAAATATTCAATTTATTACTTACTCATTATTTTTACATTTTTATATTTTTATAATTTTATAAATATTATTTATAATTTATGTGTGCATTAAAACATGAATAAAATACAAAAGAAATACAAAATAAAAATACTTGTATAGAATATACATAAGTATCATACCTATAACTATACCTATATAATACATACTTATATTTTATTAAGTGTACAAAATATCTCAGAAAAAAATAAAAATATTTTTAAGTATATAAAAATATTTTACAAATTCATAAAATAATAAACAAAAATAAATAAATTAAAAATTACAAAATAAAAATAAAATAATAAAATATGTAAATAATATACCAATATAGCTCTAAAAAGACAACTTATAAAATTATACTTCATAAAAAATTTAAAAATCAGAATAAAATACTTTATAAAATAATAAACATTTTTTATTTAATAACCTAAATATAATAATATCATTTACTATTTTTAAATTTATTTTCAAATCTTTTTTAGTACCTTTTTCCTGGTTGGTCCACGTGGACCAACCAGGTGGCAGTCACAGTTGACCTCGATCAACTGTCTGCCCTAGGTCCTGTAGCCTTTGTCAGCCTCATTTTTGACCCGCTTTTGCGGATTTATCGAGGCCACATCTTTCATCCTTTGGTGTCGCATCCTTCTGCAAACTTGCTCCTCTATTATCCCTCCTACTCGCCCAACGATTTTTTCGGGAAGATCATCACTGCTCTTCCCGTTGACCCTCGATCCTTGCGCACGCTCCACCATCCATTCAAAAGACAACCCCATTTTCCCTTTGATTTTCGAACCACTCTTGGCCGAAGCCAAGACCGCCGAGCAATCGCCGTGAGTCCCCGGTGACAGAGAGTTGACCCAGCTCCTCGTCGAGGTGCAGCAAAGGTCTTGAGTGTGCTCCACCACCATCTCCGGCGGCCGCGCCGCCGTGAGGTTCCTTCTTCGTGGCTCCGGCCACTGAGGTCCCCCTTTACCATTTTTCTTAGCATAGGGATAAGCCTAGTTCTACTTAGCGTAATTATTTGGTAGCTTAATCATGCCTGTAACCTAAATCCCGTCCATTAAAGCTCGCCGGAGCTCGGCTTCGGCGAATCCCTCCACGCACTGTTCCCTTCACCTTTCACCTCTTTTAGCCCTTGGAATCATCTGATGCGTGTTTGCTTGTGTCAATGCAGGTTCCAGGGCTCCAATAGACTCCATCTGGGGTCGCGATTTTGAAAGAGAAGGTCCCTAAAGCAGCCACCGTCCCATCACATCATGGTGGACCTTCGGCTGCTCCCAAGCCATTTTGCGGCCATCGTCCGATCGAGGTTCGCTCCAGGAACCCTCTTGGCGCTTCTGGGCATCGTTGGAGGTCGGAGGAGCTCTGGGTGCTCGATTCAAACTCGCTCCGTGCGAGTTCCTTGGCAGTTCTTCCACTGATCTCCGCCGCCGTCCGATCGCCGCCCTTCTCCAGACGTTTCAGCAACCGTCGGATCTTTAGGAGCTTTAGCCGTTCGATCATTCAAGCGCATCTAATCTAGGCCGTCTACGCGAAGGGGTATCGCGCCCCGTGCACGCGACACATGGCGTAAGTGGAGCAACATCAACCATGCGATCAGCATGCTTGGGTATTTTGTTATTCGACCCTTGCATAATTTTGTAATTTCCAATTAGCACTGAATCATTCCTCTGACGTTAGATTATTTTTGTAATAATTGTACTTGAACCCCCAACGTTTGTAGGATCTCAATTTAGTCCCCGCCTGGCGCACGTGCTCGTCACGTGCGTCTGGGTATTTTGCGAGGAAACCCTCTGGGATTTTGCATGTTAAATTTCAGTGCCAAATCATTCACTTGCAGCTATAATTTTTTTGTGAAATTTATGTGTGGCCCCCTAAATTTTGTGCATATTACATATATAGCCCTGTCAGGCGCGCGTGCCCAAGCACGTGGCATTGGCGATTTTGCAGGGGAACCCTCACTATTTTGTGTAATTCCAATTAGTCTAGTAAATTTTTCTAACCAGTTTTATATTGTTGGAAATTTTGCATCGAGGCCCCTATATTCCTGGCTAATTACATTTATGCCCTTAGCCTGCAAGTATTTTCTTGTTGTTTTCTCTAATTATTGCATGCATCTCTAAACACCCAAAAATTCCACAAAAATCATTATAAGCTCTTGTTGCATCACACTTTCATGCCATATTTTTGCATTGCATTTTTATTGCACTTTAATATTTATTAAAAATAAAAAGCTCTCCTTTTTGCTACTGTTTGCATTCGAAAATACCAAAAAATATGAAAACCCCTCCGAAAATTTCCAAAAATCATTAAAAATTGCAAAACAAAAACCTTAAAAATTAGAAAACCCTAAAAATCTTTATAAAAATCCAGAAAATTCTAGAAAACCCTTAAAAATATAAATTCAGGTTCTGTAGTTTTTCTATTTTATTGTCTTTATTTTAAAATTAATTTGGGAAAAATTTGTTACTGTTTGCTATTTTTCATTCCCATTTTAATTTCAGCCAGCACCTTAATTCACTGTCTTCTTTTATTTTGGCTTTTAAAAATACCAAAAATATTCTGAAAAAACCCCACAAATCACAAAAATAGTAGAAAATATAAAAAGACCAAAAACATTTTATTTCCTAATTTTTGACTATTTTTCCTTATTTTTATAAATATCTTATAACCTCTTTTCTTATGTTGTATATATATTCTAATATTGAAAAAGAAAACAAAAAATATATAAAATATAAAAAGAAAATATAAAATCATAAAATTAAAAACAAAAATACAAAATTAAAAATTAATAACCCACAAAAAAACATTTGCATCTTGTAGACAATTGATCACAATCACACACATACACTTGCTTGATCTATCCTGCCTTGCTCCCTGTGTTCGACCTCTACATACTTACACCTATACACCTTTTTATGTAGAGTTAATAATAAATTTGACTCCATTTTTATTCTTCATTGCTTGACTTATATCTTGTGGGTTCATTGTTGACTTTAGCCGGGATTCATTGAGGGTCGCCACAACGACATGGTTGTCTCCGCTTTGTGAGAGACATTAGACCCCTTGAATTTCGGTTAAATCAGTATGCAATGTTGGTTTGAGTAGAGTCTACTTCCATGGTCATGATTGATCGTATCCCCAAACAATGGAGCCATACAGGGTGCATATGTGTCGATATCATCTGTTTGGTCCTCTATATGTGCGGGTTGTCTGAAAGAGTGGTATTCTAGTTGGTCAATAGGGATTTGATCGTTAGGTAAATCCAATGCTGATGATCATTAGGTGTGGACCTCTCCATCCGGAATGGTCGGGTTTCCATACTATTCCTTACGGTCCAGTCCAGATGTATTTCAGAAATTGTGGACCTGTCCCAACAAGATTGTGAGGAAAGAATGAAGGTGTTTGGTCTCTCGGTCAGTCATGAGTCTCAAGAGTGATTTTATCTTGAAATGATTCATTAGTTTCAGTGAGAAATCGGGAATAAGATGGTTCAGTCTAGGATGGCAGGTGATCATGTGTATCGAAGGTTGAGGAAGGTGCATCTGGTGTATTGAATTCAGTCGGATGATTATGAATTGTAGATTGGACTGGATTCATTTGAGGTTGAGTGATTTCCGCAAATGTTGGAGGATATTTGATAGAAGAGGGTTTAGATGATTTGGGTCTAATCGAGACAAATTCATTTTTATAGTATAGCTCTGATGGATACTCGGACAAATGTTCCGTCATTTTTGAAAGAGCTGTCACAATGCATGATGATTTGGGTTTGACTGAGACGAATTTATTTTCATAATATGAATCTAGAGGGTACTTGGACACAAGTTCCACAATTTTTGGAGGTTTATTAGTTGACATAATGGATCTTGGTTAAGTGCACATGATATTCACAGGAAAAAAAATTTTATCAAGGAGAGTGATGGCACAAGTGTGCGGCTTTTGATCTTCGAAATCAGTTCACGTACACCATTGCAAACACAAATCAAACCCCAGGTTCACCAACTCACACAATGAAGCCTCAAGAGTTTGGCAATTATCTTTTCAATTTTAGTTGGTGATAAGACAATCTTGGAAAAAAATTAGCAAGCTGTTAGGTGCCGACAATTTTCTTAATGACTCATCCGAATTCTTACGACTAGTTGTACCTACTTTCAGCGAGTATGGGTGTAAGTACATACCGTAAAATGATTACCTGTGTTACTTAAGGACGAAGCCTTATGCAGTGTCCTTTAAACCACCCACTATGCTAAGGAAATCCAGACCATTTACCAGCTACCCATATATCCTTACAGAGAAGTAGCTAATCACTTTTATAGAATCAATAGTCAATATGAAAATCCGGATTTGCTCTAACCTTAAGTGCTGTCTCTCGCTCACTCAGACAAATAAATACATCCAAGGTCGAGGTTGCTCTCCCGCAAAAATTCTCGATTTTATGGGTAAATTAAAGTCAGTTATATTTAGCAATCCCAATTTTAATTAGGCGATCACTGAAAAATTAAGTGATTAGAAATACACGTCTACAGTCCAGTCCCAATTTCCTTTAAAATTATGTGACAAAATAGGAGAGAGAAATTCAAGAAAAGCCAATTCATGCGAAAAACGATGATGTATGCTCAGTTAGAAGACTTACAGTGATTCCTCGCCATCTCTATGTGGGATGCAATACAAGAATTTAAATTTTATTCTAAATGAATGCAAGCCGATAAAAACCACGCCTAGTAGAAAGTTCTATTAGCAGGGAAGAAATGAGTTAAACTTTTGACTAAGTTGAACGATCTAATGTGCGTCTCGATTAGAGTACAGTGTGGTCCTAGGTTCTATGAGCACAATCAAAATTTTAAAAGCTCTACTAGCCGTATGTGCAGGTCTATCCTAAGCGCTACTTAAGTCGGGCCCCACCCTCACCGGATGGTGAAACAGGCCACGACACACCACCGAAAAAGTTAAAGGTCTTGTTACACACACGAGAGTCCAAACGGACACCGCTATAAATGAGCAATTAATTACAAAAATTTCAAATTACAGAAAAATAAATCCTAGACTCTACGCTCTCTCACGACTCGATCTTAATTTAAATGCGTTTTTTCGGGCATTGGTGAAGATGCATCGGTTTTGTGAGAAACCGCTACACGTACGTCGGGTACCTCGCAATAAAAATAAGAGAGAGAATGTAAGAGAGTGACTCAAAAATTTATAAAACTAAAGACAGAAAATAAATGCGAAAACAAATATAGGAAAAAATGGAATTTTTACAGTGAAGCTTCGGGGGTCAGACTACCCGAATGTGGAAAATCGAACACAAAAACTTTTTTCGACAAAAAACTAAGCCATCTGCCTCCCCGATAACGGTGTCATCTGACGAGTATGAAGTTGTTTATGTTATTATGGGGAATTATCGAGCGTTTAAATTAATATTGAATTTGTCGTTGTCGGGCAATCGGAATCGGTCAAGAAATAACCACATGAAATTTAGTCAATTTTAATCAATGTGGTTTAATGTTTATTTTACTTGGGGAAATCCAAAGGTCGAACTCAAGGAGGTAAAGGAACAAGCTAGAATTTCGTCTCTCAAAGTTCATGCATTGTTTTCGAGATGGTATTTTTTTTATATTTTTAGTGCAATTTTGGGATGCAAAATGCAAATGTGGCCAATTTTAGGGACTAAATGTAAAGATCAATCAAACGATTTTCGAAAAATATGAAACTTGGCCAAGATGACAATTATGATGAAATGGATGTAATTTTTTGTTCGAATTGTTGAGTGCAAGCTAAATATTTTATGAATTTACGAGAGCAAACATAACGAATCTCAATAATTAATTATAATAAATATTAAACCTCATTATTTTTTAAGAATAAAATTATCTAAGATCTATCACTAAGTGATTGATCTCAGAAAAATCCAAAACCTTAAAAATATGAGATTTAATACTTATTAAAATTAAAGATTGAAATATGTAAAATGATTTTTTACAGAATAAACCAAGGATGCAAATGCAATTCTTTTTGGGCACAATGTAACATACAACTAATTCTACAATCCATGATTTTTTTTGGCAATTTTCAGAGCTATTGTTAATTACTTACAAATTTTCAAGCATAGAGTGGGCAAAATATGTCAATTTTTGCGAGAATAGTTATTATTAATTAACCACGGAAAATAAAATGATCACAAGCATACCATATCGCAGAGAATTAGTTGAGGAATATCATGCAAATTTTTGATAAATAAAAGGGTACAAAATATTGCTTAAACAATAGATAGAAGTCAAGGTTCTAAATAGAAGTCAAGGTTCTAATTGCAATTACAATAAATAAATAAAAATAAAAATATGCAGAGAATGGACATAGATGTAAATACTAAGATCATAGGGGCACATGCAAGGCACGTACCCTCTAGGCGGCTGGCCTTGTTGACAATACGTGGAACTTGGGGTCGGATTCTGCAGTTTACCCATGGGCATGTGCGTTGCTTGTAACCCCAAGGTGTTGGGATTTTGTGTGAATATGTGAGTCTTCAGGGGTACCGATGCAACTTCTCCCCCTAGGCACGTGCAATGCACGCGGGAGAGGGCCTCGGGACTCGAGCCCGACCGGTGTGGCAGAGAAGCTTGGTCGATGTGCTTCTGGTGTCTGTGCCCCTTCAGGGGCAGAGCCGCGTGCTCTAGTGGCCGGTGGAGGAGCGACGAAGGCAGTAGCAGTGTCCAAGCGGAGTGGAGAAGTGCTCCGATGGTCCTCCTGGAGTCGGAGCGGGTGGCTGGAGACTGGAGTCGGGGCTGCGCATTGGAGTGTTGGTGATGCAGTACAGCCGAGCGAAGTTGGTGAATGAAGTTTGAGGAAGATGAAGGTGTCAAAACGGAATCACAGGGATAGAGTCAATGGAGGTGCGAGCTGTGTAAGCGGAGGAGGTATGTCAAAGAAGGTGAACTGTGGTGTCGGAGGCTCGGCAATAGGGACCAGAGCTGCAACAGCTGGCAGAGTTTGACCGTGCTGCAATGAGCCACACAGGGCTTGGATCTCGCCAGAGGGAGGTGCTACGCGGTCATGTCACCGCTACGAGTTCCTCCTGTGTTGCAGTCGGCAGATAAAATCTGAGGGATGCCCGACTGTTGTTTAATAGAAAGAGGATAAGGCTGGAAACGGAAGGGGATTGGAGAGGGGCAGTGACGAGATTTGACGAGAGATTGATACGTGAGAGATCTATGCTTAAGCGGCAAGGATCACTGAGTTGATCGGAGGCGGGAGACGCGAGGGTGGTGGCACCGCTATTCATGGAGGAGAACGGCGGAACGATTGGGAAAGGGGGAAGATGGTACGTGCAGGGTGCGTGCGCAGGAGGCACGTGCTCTGCACGCACGGATTTTTTTATTTTTTATTTTTTTAATTAATTAAAAAAATTTAATTAATAAAATGGAAAATAATGCTAAAAATGGGTGATACATGGCGGCTCCAGGAGCTGCCGCGTGTCAGCCCCAGAAAAATCGAAAATAAAATACAAAGAAAATTCCAAAAGAAATAGCAAATGACTCCAATCGAAAAATTTTCTTCATGAAAGTTGCTCGTCTCGATGAGATCTACCGCTTTCATGAAAACACCAAATCAAAATCGATTATTTGCACAGTGATATTTTGGGGTATCCCATGTACATAGAATACCTTGATTTTTGGGTTTTATATTTTTTTGTCATTTTTACTAGATAAAAATCTGGAAATAATATGATAAAATCATAGATAATATTTACACATTTATCTATTTTTTTGGATTTTTATTAATTAAGAAAAAGTAGGAATAAAATAAAACACGAAAAAGAATTTTTATACATACTGATAATGAAGACTCGGAATCAATTAATTTCTTTGATTTCAAGCTCAGTTTGGATTTGGATCTTTGCGCATTTTAATAAAACTTTAATCAAAGAAAATAAATGAAAAAAATAAAATAAAATGGAGTAAGTATGTACATAAAATAATAAGTTAAAAACCGCTAAAATACAAAATGTACAAAAGAGGCCTTAAGCCCAACTTTCACATATGAGCTTTGATTCACTTGAACTTGATCTTGTTTTGAAGGTATTTGAATGTACATTAGTTCAAAAGTGAGTAGGATCAAATCGAACACTGTATGACGAAGATATCGAGGTTTTAGTTCGGAGATCCAAGAACTAGGGTTTGGGTTTTTGGTCCACTTATTTTGGTTAGTGATTGTTTTGTATTTTTTATTTATTGTTGTCAATGATATGTACACAATGGAGGTGGTTTCAGGACATTTGAAGTTAGCATGAATTAGTTAAAAAATGAGAAGTTAGGCTATTTTACATGTCAATTGGGCTGAGATTTTTGGCTTCTTATTTTGTGCAATAATAATTGATAAAATGCCATTCTTATCAATACATGCATGAATGCTAATTATGCAAAATAAATGAAGAAATGCCAATGAATTTTAGGCATTTGAGCTTAATTCAAGATTTTTAGAGTGATGAATCTGAGATTCATCGGCCATATCCCAATAAAATGCACTGCTTCATCTTTACGTCCAACTTGGACCTTTCATCCTTGGGGACATAGACAAAGCGTGACATCCAAGGACCCGCAAATGGTTGTAGGAGACATTATTTCTATGCAAACATGTTCGAACATCACCATATAAAGGTACATGTGGAGATAGATTAATAATATGAACAATGGTATAAAGTGCTTCACACCAAAAAGACAAGCAACTTAGCTTCAGAAAGGAGACATCTGACTCCCTCCATCAAGGTCTTGTTCATTCTCTCTACTATTTCATTCAAGTGTGGCATCTTCTGTGGAATCTTCTGGTGCTTGATACCACGAGATCTGCAATACTCATCAAATGATCCAATATACTCTCCACCATTGTCACTGCGGATGCACTTAAGTTTCTTCCCAAATTGTCACTCCACTAGCGCATGGAAGTCTGTGAAAACACCAAGGACTTCGTCCATTCTATTTAAGGCATAGATCTAAACTTTCCTAGAGAAATTATCAATGAATGTAACAAAATAAAGTACACCACTAAGAGAACTCCCTTTCAAAGGACCACAACATATGTATGAACAAGAACCAATGGTTGCATCTTCTTAGAAGGTGGATGGCTCTTGAAGGAGACTCTCGTATTCTTCCCAACCAAGCATTGTGTGCATCTCTCCAACTTCTCTTTCTTGACATTTTCCATCATATTCTTCCGCACCAAACACTGCAACCCCTTATCGCTCATGTGACCCAATCATCGACGCCAAAACTCAATGGATTTTGTATCTACAGTCACACATGCAACATCATGAGAAATGGATGCATTCATGATGTAAGATTATTACTATACTTCTTACCATGAGCAACAATCAAGGATCCCTGGGTAAGCTTCCATTGCCTGCCCCAAAAGTGTTAAGATATCCTTCATCGCTAAGCTTGCATAATAGAAATGAGATTTAAGTGCATGTCTGATGCATGCCTCACATCTTTGAGAATTAACACCGCTCCATTGGCATTCATCAATGCAATATTGTCAATGCCAACAATATGGGACAAAGAACCATTCCCCATCTTCAATGTGCTAAAATCACCGGCTGTATATGAAGAGAAAAACTAACTCTGAGATGTAACATGTAAAGTAGAACCATTGTCAACAAGCCAAGAAGTGCCATCCTATGCAATATTCACCATCTCCTCATCACAGACAATAAGGAGCTCATGTTGTGCAACTACATTAACTTGTTCATTCTTTTTCTCTTTCTTGTCACCACCATTCTTGTAATTTCTCTTGAATTGGAAGCAATACTTCTCGATGTGTCCTTTCTTCTTGCAATAGTGGCACTCTATTTTGATATCTAGATCTGGACTTGCTCCTGCTATTATATCTGCCCATATCAGCCTTACTCTTGCTCCTCCCCCTATTCTTTGTGATAAGAACATCTGATTGTGAAGAGCTTCCTCGGATTTTTCTCCGCATCTCTTCATCGAGATTGCTAGACTTGATAGTCTCCAAAGAAACAACCCTGTTAACTGCAGAGTTAGTAAGTGAGACTCTGAAAGTCTCACATGAATACGGTAGAGTAGCAAGACATAATAGTCCCAACATCTCATTTTCAAATTTTATTCCCATACTCGTCAGTTGACTTGTAATTCCTTAGAATTCATTCAAAAAATCTAGCACAAAACTGCCTTCCTTGAATCTCAGTTCACCAATTTTTTGAGACGAAACAATTTGTTACTTCCCGTCTTGGAGGCATAAAGATTTTCAACTTCAACTACAAGCTTCTAGCATGGTTTTTATCTTGGATGTGGTTGTAGACATTCTCATCAAGAAACTGTCTTATGAAGCTACAAACTTGCTCATGTTCAAATTCTCATTTCTCATCGAATTTGGTTTCGGGCTTCTGCATGGAGAACACCGGAAGGTGCATAGCCTTTACATATAAGAGATCCTTCATCTTGTTCTTCCACAAATTATAATTAGTCCCATTAAGACTAATCATCTGGCTCAAACCAAGCTCCATCTTGTAATCCCTCATTAAACAAGCTCTGATACCACTTTGTTGGGAACTATCAATCCCACAGATATTGTGGAAGCTTATCGAAACAATCACTTGAAGGATTAACTGTAAATTAAATGGTAGAAGAACCACGAACAATCCGAATAGCAAGCAAATAACTACAAATGCAAGAACAAAATCAATCACAAGTCCACGGGAAATTTTAACGTGGAAAACCCTCATTGTGATGTGAAAAACCACGAGTTTGATCGCAACTCAAAACCAAGCACCATAATCGAAATAATCTCCCGTGAGGGATTTATAAAATGATGACCCTTTATACGATGATACAGTTCACCAAACAATGGAGAATAAGATAGGAGAAATATCTCCAAAACATTGAATCCGTCGCCAAATTGTAGGGAAGAATGATGGAGAAGAATTGCTCCAAGGATTACTCCCTCTAAACTTTGCGACAACCACTGATCGTTTTTATTCTCCCTCTCTTTCTTATTTATATCTTGTAATAAGAGAGCTTGTGTTGGGATGACCCTGATGTGTACCTCATACCCTCTATTTATACTCCATGGAGATGAAAAAAATAAGTAAACATAGACTCCTACTTCCAATAGGATTAGGAAAAATTATTCCTATTCCTAAAAGGTAATTGATCTCCTTCTCCAATTAGAACTTGATTTTTCATTTTCCAAATAGGACTACCAATATCTTATAAATGATATAGGTTACCACAAGGAGGGAAACCCATCCAACAAAATAATATGCGTACAACATCTTCGTAGATAAAATGAATCTAACCTCAATTTGGTGGATTCCTAGAGGGAGCGATGCCCAAGGGCCTTTCAGGATTTTAAGCTTACCATATTGAGATTGTTTTGATATTTGGTTCTTCATGGATGAGGCAGATCGTCTGCAGTACTGCAGTCTCTGCAGTAACGATGGAGCTGCTCGATCTTGATCGAGCAGTTCGCATGAATTTGCACGATTAGGGCCCACAAAAAGTGCAAATCCATGTGATCCGCTAGATCAAGATCAAGCGGCTCCAAAAATCCACGGTTTTACTGCAGAACATGCAGTATTGTAGAGGATCCTCTTGCCTTCATGGAGGCTCAAAATTCGTACAGTTAATACTAATGGCATCCCAAAAAAATTTAAAAAGTTAACATAAACAAATATATTTACCAAACCTTATCATACGGTGGTATTAGTCTTAAACTATACAATTGATTTTATTCAAAGCATTTTCACTCTCGTGTCTCCTTCTTCCTATGGATGTTGGTGTATGACAAGTTAATCAGCAATAGAAGCTCCATGTATTTATCATCTCCCAACCAAACCAATACCATTTGTGCTCAGAGTACTTTGAGAAACACAAACATCTATTCTCTGAGTGCTCTCTTGTAAGGTGTCCTCTCTTTACAAACATTAATTTGAAATAGAACTTGCTGGAAAGTTACTTTTGCACTTCCAAAAGAAAACAAAATATGCATCTTATTGGCATATGAAATTAAATACATCAACCAACTGGTTGATTTGGAAAGCGAAATTGACAAATCCATGTTTAGTGGCCTTTATTCATTCATTTTGACTAAAATCTTTAGCAAAATATATGTAAATACTCATTATTCTCATCTTTTAACCAACTAACCACATTTGCTAATAACATAGAATTAACACTTAGTTATACCAAAATAAAAGAATAAAGAGAGAGAAAGAAATGGAAAAGAAGATGATGTAAATACGTAAAATGTGTACAAACTGAACACACTTCAATGGTCTGGTGGCAAAGTAGTTTGTCTATCATCCAAAGGACCAGGGTTCAAACCCCCTCTCACTCTATGTTTACTTGTTCAAAAAATGTGTACAAAATAATACTAACCTTGAGAGTAGTCAATATTAGCCATGGTCAACAAGATAAATAAGTATGAGGAGACAAAGTCTTTAACCTATAAAAGCTCCAAGAAAATATAGATCATGAAGTCTACATATTTATCATGATCACAATGTAAATATTTTGTACCGGTTTATTTATCGCCAAGATCACTTGAAATTAATTTTATGGTACAATAAATGAAAAGGACATAAGGTCACATTTAAAATTCATATCTACTTGACACAAACTTCAAATTCAACAAACTCACTTTCATTGTACTCAGCATAAAGTTCTCTTAAGATGACATTAGTTTCATCAAATTCAGAGTTAAAGTGTGAAAGTCAGCTTTTGGGGGTAATGTAGTATATGTACAACTATATATCTTATGTAGTAATTATTTTATTCTTTCAATTTTCTCATTATATATATTTTTTTATGTTTGCTGTTATTTTATAATAAATATATAAAATTCAAATAAGATTTAGAAACTTAAAATAAATAAAAATAAATATATGTGCATTCTATAATGGTAAATTGTACACATATTGTATGTACAGATAATTTTTTATGTATGTATATAGTCTTATAAAGTACAACAAAAATATTAATGTTCTGAATTCATAAAACAAGAAAAGAAATAAAATATGTAAAAAATAATGGATAAAAGTATGTATATCCAATATATAGGTATAATGTTCTTATATTATACATGTTAGTATTTATTTATACATATAGATAATATTTTTAAAAAATATATTTGAAACCCTTAAATATGTAACAACTTAATAAAATATATTATATGTTAATGTATATGTAAAAATATTAATTTTAAAATTTATATTGTTGATATAGGTAAAGTATACCTAAAAATATACTATTTATTTAATTTAACCAATTTAATTATATTACTTAACTATACCATAAAAATATTTATTAAATTATATACATTATTTATTTTAATTATATAGATTTAAATTAATTCGTTATTTATTAGTTATTTTCTAAATTAATTTTACAACATGGACAAAGCAAATTTGTCATTTGGTGTTGGGTTCTTTGATTGCCACATGGCGCTCTAGCATTGGTCCAATCCCGGCAATCTGGCCCATCAGTTTTTCTTCCTCCCCTATCTTTTCCCTTCGAACTCACATATAAATACTCATTAATTCTCATCTTTTAACCAAACGACCTCATTGGTTAATAATTGCAAAATTAATAGTTATTTATACCAAAATAAATAATACGGAGAGAGAAAAAGAAAAGAAGAAAGATCTATATATGTAAATATGTATATACTTAACCCAACCCCAAAATTAGGTCAATATTTACTTGGCTGATAAGATAAATAAGTACTGAGAGATAGGGTCTTTTACATATAAAAAACAAAAATACAGATCATCAAGTCCACATATGTATCATATTCACAATGTAAATATCTTGTACTATTTTATTTGTCATAAAAATCACTATAAATTAATTTATTTTCTTCTTGAATGTTGTTTATAATTATGTATATCAAATAATAAAAATATCTTTTAAGTAACATCTTGCATAGATATCATGGCACAACAAATCGAAAAAGTCATAGAGTTCACATTCAAAGCTTGAAATCTACTCCATATGAACTCCAAATTCACCAAACTCAGTCTCACTATACTCAACATAACATTATCTCTAAAGTGAAGTTCGTTTCACTAAAATTAGACTTAAAGTGTGGAAACTGATTTTATGGGGTACTATGTTATCTATACAACTGTATATTACTTAACAATTATTTATATTCTTTCTATTTTCTCATCATGTGTATTTTAAATGTTTCTCTAATTTTATAATAAATATAAAAATTCAAATAAAAAATATAACGTTAAAAATAGACAAAAAAATAAATGTATATGCATTGTGTATAGGTAAATTGTAATTATATTATAAGTATTGCTATTTATTTATCTTTGTGTATATATGCTAAATATGTGATATAATTTGTACTCGTTTTAATACGGGTACTTAGCGAATCATGCAGAATCGAATCAAATGTGTCTGTGAAGAGGACTCGGTTTTTAATTTGTATCCCAGGCAAGTTCGGGGTCGAACATAGGGAGGCAAAGGAACAACGTTGTATTAATTAAAGAAGCTTAAGTCTAGGTTTCCAATGCGATTTTTTTGTATTTTTTAATACAAAAAATTGAGAATGCAAAATGCAGTTGAACTATGTTAATAAAAAAATACCAACTTAGCTAAATTAATTTTAATGTGAAATTAATCCAATTTAGCCAAAATATTTTTCCTAGAAACCTAATCTAGTGATGAATGCAAAACATAATTTTTTGGAATTTTAAGGGTTAAAATGCAACAATGAAAAATGCACGCTATTTATGGGGTTTCATGTAATTTTTCACCAGAATATAAAAATTATGAAAAATTTTACTGGAACATAAACTTGATGCAATGAGGTTAGATCAATTTTTTAGAATTTTCTAATGTTATATGATTTTTTATGATTTTTTTATGAAAACAGAGTGACCGAAGGTATTTAATTTCTAATAAATCCACAATATCAATTCATCCATAGGAAAAATTATCTCAATAAGATATTTATATAAGCAATCCAAGAGAGTTGGAATTTTGTGAAAACAATGTGTGTGGATTTAACTAAAAGTTATTTACTAAAATCACTCTATAATTTATTTTAGGCAAAAGGCAACTCCAATTCGGATGAAATTTGGAAAGAAAATAAATCATATTTCAAGACATCATTTCTAATTTTTAAAGAATTTTTGGAGCAACTATTTTCAAATATGAATTTAATAGCTCACATTAGGTAAAATATGAACTTTTTCACTTAAATAATTCTAATTTATCACCCAAAGCTCACAAAAATACAGATAAATAGCCAAATGATAGATAATTAGCAACAAGACATTTTTCATTAAATAAAATGATGCAAAATATATGTCCAGATTAACATTCAAACATAGGGATATCAGTGCAATACAGAACTTAAAAAGAAAACAAAAGAAATGATGCCTAAGGGCACTTCTGCAAATACATAAATGTTACGGGCTAATTTTGCAATATTTACATAATAAAAAAATAAAATAAGAATGACCTTCACCTTGCTTGCGATAGGGCTCAACAAAGGTGGGATGGGGAGGCGGCGTGCGTGGGCTGGTGAAATGCGCGGGCTAGAGGAGGGCCTGCGCGAGGAGACTTGGAGGCACGGCTTGCGGTTGGGCGGACGCACAAGAAGGAGGTGGCAGTGTGACGGGACCTGTTGTACTCGACTGCACCTAGAGGAGGAGGGGTGCGATGAAGGCAGAGGTCTTGGGGGTGGTTGCGATGGTGCAGTGGTGGCGATATGGAGCGTGCACCGCTGCACGTGGTGGAGCAAGGCTGGAGAAGGGGGTGGTGGTGTGAGATGGCCTGCAAGGTGGTGGTGTGTGCGGGATGGAGCAGGGGATGCTGGCCTAGGCGGTTGGGCGGTGACAAACCCAGATTTTACCCTCTTAATAGTACGGAATTAACAACTTTCGTTGCAGTCGGATAAAATCATGTTAATAAAAAAACGCTTGAATAATGCATCAAATAACACCAAGAAAGCAGTCGATTTATATTTTGCTTGGGCAAGCCGAAGGTTGAACTAAGGGACACGAGCCTCTTAAGAGTATATTTAGACTCTTATGATTTAAACTAAGTGTCAGATTAAAAGCTCGTAGGTCAAGAAATGCATAAGACACGACACGATGCATAAAGAAACATGTAACTATGCAATTTTTGTTTGATTTTTTTAACATGCCACATGATGCAAAGAAATGCAATGTGAATATGCACTAATTATACAAAATAGTTGAGCAATGAGATAGTAGTCGAATTCAGATTCAAATTATTAATCAAGTTTCATTAATGTAATTAGACAAGGCAAGAAAAGCTGAAGATAAGAGTCACTTTGCTATTAAAATAATCCATCAAAATTTACAATGTCAAAACAGAAATCTAAGCATGCCATTAAGAAGACAATGAAACAATCCTCGAAACAAGACCAAAATCAACTCAAACGGAGTTAGGATGCTCAAGATATTCACGAATGAAACCAGAGGCATAAATGTAAGAAAAACATGAAAATAAATAACAAACATGTCCCTAGAAGGACTAAAATATAATTTTCAAAAGTCGCAGAGCCTTCCCTATAATTTACCCACACGTACAGGGGTATTTTTGCAATTATTTGAACCCGGAGGGGGTCGGGTGCAAAATACCCCAGGCGTATATGGAAAGCATGTGCTCTCTAGACTTGGT
Organism: Ottelia alismoides; assembly: GCA_037367405.1. Taxonomy (NCBI): domain Eukaryota; kingdom Viridiplantae; phylum Streptophyta; class Magnoliopsida; order Alismatales; family Hydrocharitaceae; genus Ottelia; species Ottelia alismoides. Next base: position 649,708 of record JAZKJV010003146.1, on the reverse strand, counting down.
TGTAATATGGAAAAGTTCCGGGGGCATCCATGCAAAATACCCAGCCAGTCACGTAACATGCACGCGAGGGAAAGGTTCGGGTGGCTTGCAGGCTCGGAGCTGGCTCGGGATCGCTCTGGTGCTTCGGCAACTGGGCTCGGTGTTGAAGGCAGGCTCGTGATGGCTCGGAAGAGGCTCAGGGTGCCCGAGCCTAAAGGCGCGTGGACGAGGCTCGGGGTTGCTGTCGTGGACACCTGTGGGCCATCTAATCTAGCTGATTGAACGACGGTTGTATAGTGCAGGGTGATGTCAACGTGGCTTCATGTCGATCGTTGGATGACCACCGGGGAGGGTGGCATCCAACGGTAATTGTACCGTCCGCCTCTTCTGCGAATGGTGGCGAATTTGGACCTTCTACTATGGGCTCCTAGTTCTGCCACCTCCTATCGAGTGCAGTGAAGATTTCTAGCTGTTCCTGAACCTCTAGAGAGCATCATTGAAGCTTGGCGGAGCAGCTGGGCTGTGTGAGAGACTACGGAGATGCCTGGACGCTGGAGACACGACTGCTTGAAAGAACTCCGGCAAGGGCTCCGACCAATGAAGAAGACTTGCAATGTTAATGTACCAATAGCCGAAGCACAAGCAATGGTGTGTATGTGTGTGTGTCGCGAAGAGGGTGAAAATGGGAGCCTATGCGGATGAAGGAGGTGAAGGCTCGATGCTCCTCCACTGTGATGGGTGAAGGATATGGGTCAGAGGTGTTCAGATGATGGAGAAGGGAAGATCGTGAGGGAAGATGCATGCGAGGAAGGTGATGAACAGGTGAAGCTAAAGGGATGAACCATGGAATATGATCGAGTGTATAAAAGCCTAATTAATTAAGAGAAAAATAAGGAAAAGGTAAGACGAGATCGAGGGAGGCTAACCTGGGACTTCACGGTCGTAGGGATTGGGATTGAGCTCCTCAACGGAACTCAGGTCATTGCTGAACTACCCCGGCCATGGGGAGCATCTTGGTGGTGGCGAGACACCGCGAACCTGGCCTACATTGGCCAGGTGTCTCACTGGAGTCGTGGCGGTCGTTGCGACCTCAATCCGCCCTCACCTATCACAAGGAGGGGGAGAGGATCTAGGCAAGGACCCTCGTAAAGGTGGACAACCTTGAATGGTGGAGGTGACGGCGTATTTATAAGGGGGATATGGTGGTTGATGACGGAGTTTGCGAGGGTGATAGGGAGCTGGTTAGAGGGAGTCGTGGGTAGCGTGGCCATCCACGAAGAAGGAGGACGAAATAGGCTATGTCGTGGGGCGGTTAGCGTGATGAGGGAAAGGCTGGAGAGGTGGAGGAAAAAGAATGGGTGCGGATTGTTGGCGAGGTGGGGGCGACATGGGCGAGGGGGTCTCCGGAGGTTGACGAAGGTCTCGTGGCCGTTGGATCTCTTGATACCATGGCTACAAGGTTGGTGCTAATGAGAGGCCCAGATTAAATCGATAGGGGGCATATCAAAAGGCGTATAGAGCGCCACGTATCGTGATTAGGGGCAGGCGGAGGCGAGCGGCTAAGATGGATTCCAGGCATTAATCGGATGGTCGTACAGAATGCCACGTGTCGTGCGCATACGAGGGAGGTAGAGGATGGTTGTGATTTGATCAATCAGAAGGATCGGATGGTCTAAATGAAGCGGAAAGGAGCTGTAGAGATGGAATCACTGGGAGACGATCGTGTGGCTAATGGGAAGACACGTGGTGAGCTAAGATAGAGGGGGAAGCAGCCGGTGGTGATTTGATCTGGGGGCTTTGATCTGATGGCTAGGAAAAGAGCAGGGATGAATGGTGTGGATGGGCGTGCCCAATAGTGAATCCAATGGCTGAAAGACAAGGTTGCGTGGCGCGCGGGGAGATGGGCAGCGTGGTACAACCAGAAGGCGCCACGTGGCCCAATCAGATTATTTTGAAGAAGAATGTGAAGAAGGAGGGAGAAAGAGGTCGAATTTGGAAAAACTCAAAACATGAAAGTTGTAGATCTCAATGAGATCTTCAAGTTTCATGTTGACAAAAAACGGAGATGATGTCAAACAGAGGGAGAAATACTTTTGTGAGCGTTTTTAGGGCTTAAAAATACTATGATTTTTATTTTGCTATTTTTTGTATTTTTAATTTATCCCATGACTCTGCTATAAATAAGGTTTTATTTGGTTTTTTATTGACACTTAGTCGAAGCTAAGGGGTTAATATCTACAAATTAAGACAATGAAACTGGGTTCCATCAACCCGCTATGCTTAAACTGTGCTCGTCCCCGAGCATCTCAAAAATGAATGAGCTGGATTAACCCCCTTGTGTATGTACTTACAGGATCTAATCCATTCAAAAACTCTCAAATTTAGAGATCCAAAATCTCAGAGTTCAACCCAACTTAATCAAGAGGCATCCAATTCCTCTAGTTTTCCTGACTCTCTCTTTGATACATATAAGCTATGGATATGAATTTAGGTGTTGACTACATTCACGAGAGTAGAGTCGCAACGCCACCCAAGGTCCTGGTCCAAGAAATTCTCCTAAGGACCCAATCCTCAACACTAGGGAATAAATCAAATCTTGTGTCCAATCCACCGTCTCTTTTGTTGTCAGACTTAGAAGTGTTGGTAGCAGGCCAATTGATGGAGGGTTACGGATTGTTTCATTTCTTCTCTCCCTCTCATTGGAACAAGGATCCTCTCGAGTGCCTTATTAACTCAACGCAATTTTTTTGGTGTTGATCAGTGCATCCCTCAAGAGAAGTTGGAGCCATCTGCACTTGTTTTCCTGGGAATACACCGGCGTGTGCCTTTTTTGAGTACCTATCATACCTTGTACACCCAGACTTGTAGCACTTACGATGCATAACCCTTTTTGATGCAAGCCCGACTCCTGGTCCTAATATCAGTGGTCATAGTGGAAACTATGAAACGGTTGGGAGCACTCGCCCTTGGTGGAAGCTCTTTTGATATTTGACTTTGTGGAATGAGAGCTCTTCTTCAACATTTCATTGCTTTGTAATATTTTGGCTAGCTCCACCGCTTTTACCAAGAGTTGGCACACATTGATAAATATTTTTTTATTTATTTTATACCCTGGAACTTAGGTAAATATCAAGAGATTAGTACAAGAACCAAGTTCTCATACTGGCTAAAATGTTGACACTCAGGTTTCATGAAGCCTTTAATGAATTTATCCCATCCTCGAGTATCATTAGATCAAATCTAGACTTGAATCCCTCATCCCAATCCCTCAAGTAAAATTTCAACTCATTTCATCATGATCGCAGTCGTGCATCTGATGTGATGATCATATTCTTAAGGTAGGAGACTAAGCATGCAATATAGCACGCAAATCTGGCTAACTAGGGAAATGTGGATATTTAAGTCTAAGACCCTGATGGCTAAGGCTGGTTAACCTAAAATCTCAAGATCTCTTCAACCGAGTGTCCTCGAACATTTCTGATCCTGTGTGGAAGTGAAAAAAGTAGGAGATTTAATCCAACTCCTTCATCCAAATATTGATTTTTTTCAAATTTTTATGAAGGCTTTAAAAGACATAATGATTGCCTAAACTCAAATGAGTAGTTGCATCTGCTTTCAGCCAGTATAGGTGAAAGTACATGCTGTAAAATGGGATATGTTGCTTGAGGATCGGGCCATATGCGATGTCCTCTAAACCTCCTACTCTGCTAAGGGCAAACCCTCACTGAAAATCGGCTATAATTTGTGTTTAGTAGTCCATTTGACTCTTAAAGGATTTTTTTCATTTTTATGGGTTTTTCAATAAAGTTAAAACACAAGTTAGACTCACTTCCCTTGAAATCAAGAAAATATTTTCCAAACCATGTCACACATATATAGATTTTTCAAACATTTTCAAACAATTTTTGAAAATAAGTGAAGCCCATTTTTCATATCATTTTCAAAAAATATTTTACTTTGAAAATAGTGAAACATAGTATAGAAAATCATTGAAAATAATTTGTCCACTTAGTTCATAAGAATATACTCTAGCCAAAAAGTGTTAAATTTTTCAAAATTTTTTCAAAATATAGCTGAAGTACATATATAGTACCTACGGTATACCCCCCTATACTTAAACTTTGCTATGTCCTCATAGCACTAGATGATATGAAGCCATATATCTATTTAAGTATAGAAAAATGTACGGGAACTGAGGTGGGCTCCCCTTATACTTAGGTTAGAAATAACCTAAGTATTAAGGCAACGAAAGTTGAGTGAGGAAATTACGGAGACTCATGTCCCCCCTATACTCAGGCTAAGAGTAGCCTAAGTATAAAGATAGATAATTGATGTTGGGGAAAACCTGAGGTGAACAAAGAGGTAGGATGGATATACACATGAACGAATGAATCTTCTGAGATGGATGGAGTATCTAAGGTCTAGGGGAGGGTGTCGGAGCAATCAAGGCTCAAACAAGCATGCAATACCCTTTGATTTCACTAACTCACACGTGAAACCAACAAATGTTGGTTAATTATCTTGTCGTTTTTATTGGTGATTAAAATATTCTAGTTTATGCAGGAATCAATAAAAAGTCGATTAAAAACATCCTATGTAAATAAGGGTGTTGCTCTCCCAAAACAAGATTTTACTCCATTTTGGATTGACTTCCAATTATCAGTCCCAATTTATTTGCTTAAGGTTGTCACTGATTAAAGGTGAGCATAAATCAAGCAATCATCATCTACCACTCATTCCCATTTTCCATTAATCTAGGTGATCAAGCCAGGAAGGGAGGTCGAGAAAAAGCCATGCTGACGATAAAAATCATGATCTAGACTAAGCGAGAAAACATGCAGTGCCTTGAGCAAAATTCGTGAAAACTTGGACTGAATTTAAAAATTAAATCCACATGTATGCAAGTCGATGAAAAATCGCACCTAACAAGCCTCTATTAGCAGGGAAGAACGCCTTTTAATTTGGCTAAGTGAATCGATGTTTATGTGCGTCTTGATTATAGTGTGTCCTACCTACGATCAAACACAAAAAATAAAAATGTGCAAGAAGCTCAAAGAGCCGCGTGCCTGATCCTAGGTCGACACTCAAGTAGGGCGATCTCCACACAACCACGGAAAATTTCGTTCATTTACATTCGTGACTCTTCGGATGAAGATCGCTCTAAAGGTGATTATTACAATAGGAATAAAAATGCAAGACTACATTTTTCCTTCTTCGATATTTCTCCAAGGATGTTTTTGTGGCTCCTTGTAGCGGGGAACTCAGGCTCCTCGCCTCCTTGACTCCAAGGGCCCTGCCAAAAAAACAAACGTTAAATATTTATCAAAGAAAATTTAATAATGCAAGACAAAGACAAGACCTACGAATTAAAAATAACACTTAATTAAATAAATAAAAATCCAGAGAAAACATAAGATGAGCTGTCTCCCCGGCAACAACGCCATTTGACGAAATCGGATTTTACCCTCTTAATAATGCATAATTAACCACTTTCGTTGCAGTGGGATAAAATCGGGTTAATAAAAAACTGCTTGAATAATGCATCAATTAACACCAAAGAAGCGGTCGATTTATATTTTGCTTGGGCAAGCCCAAGGTCGAACTAAGGAACACGATCCTCTTAAGCGTATATTTAGACTCTTATGATTTAAACTAAGTGTCAGATTAAAATCTCATAGGTCAAGAAATGCATAAGACACAACATGATGCATAAAGAAAGATGCAACTATGCAATTTTTGTTTGATTTTTTAACATGCCACAAGATGCAAGGAAACGCAATGTGAATATGCCTTAATTATACAAAATAGTTGAGCAATTAGATAGTAGTCGAATTCAGATTCGAATAATTACGCAAGTTTCATTAATGTAATTAGACAAGGCAAGAAAAGCTGAACATAAGAGTCACTTTGCTATTAAAATAATTCATCAAATTCACAGTGTCAAAATAGAAATCTAAGCATGCCATTAAGAAGACAATGAAACAAGCTTCGAAACAAGACTAAAATCGACTCAAACGGAGCTAGGATGCTCAACATATTCACGAATGAAACCAGAAGAATAAATGCAAGAAAAACATGAAAATAAATAACAAACAAGTCCCTAGAAGGACTAAAATGTAATTTGCAAAAGTCGCGAGGCCTCACCTGTAATTTACCCATACGTGTATTTTTGCAATTATTTGAATCCAGAGGGGGTTGGGTGCAAAATAACCTAGGCGAATGTGGGAGGCACGTGCTCTCTAGACCTGGTTGTAATATGGAACAGTTCTAGGGGTATCCCTGCAAAATACTCGGCCAGTCACGTGATAGGCACATGAGGGCGAGGTTCATGTGGCTTGCAGGCTCGGAGCTGGCTCAGCATCGCTCTGGTGCTTTGGCTGCTGGGCTCGGTGTTGAAGGCAGGCTTGTGATGGCTCGGGAGAGGCTCGAGGTGCTCGAGCTTAAAGGCACGGGGACGAGGCTCGGGGTTGCTATCGTGGACACATGTGGGTCGTCTGATCTAACCGATCGAACAGTGACTATATAGTGCAGGGCAATGTCAACGTGGCTTCCTGTCGACCATTGGATAACTACAGGGGAGGGTGGCATCCAACGGTAACTATACCGTCCGCTTCTTCTACGAATGGCGGCGAATTCGGACCTCCGACGATGGGATCCTAGCTCCGCCACCTCCTATCGAGCACGGTGAAGATCCCCAGCCGTTCCTGAACCTCTAGAGAGCATCGTTGAAGCTTGACGGAGCAACTGGGTTGTGTGAGAGACTCAGGAGATGCCTGGACACCGGAGACACAACTGCTTGAAAGATCTCCGGCGAGGGCTCCGACAAATGAAGAAGACCTGCAATGTTAGTGTACCAATACCTGAAGCACAAGCAATGGTGTGTGTGTGTGTGTCGCGAAGAGGGTGAAAACGAGAGCCTATGCGGATGAAGGAGGTGAAGGCACGATGCTCCTCCGTCGTGAAGGGTGGAGGAGATGGGTCAGAGTTGTTCAGATGATGGATAAGGGAAGATTGTGAGGGAAGATACGCGTGAGGAATGTGATGAATATGTGAAGCTAAAGGGATGAACCATGGAAGATAATCGTGTCTATAAAAGCCTAGTTAATTAAGAGAAAAATAAGGAAAAAGTGAGACGAGATCGAGGGAGGCTTACTTGGGATTTGGAGGTCGTAGGGTTTGAGATTGAGCTCCTTGACGGAACTCGGGTCATCGCTGAACTCCCCCATCCATGGGGAGCAGCTTGGCGGTGGTGAGACACTGCGAACCTAGCCTACATTGGCCAGGGGTCTCACTAGAGTCGCAGCGATCATCGCGACCTCAATCCGCCCTCCCCATGTCACGGGGAGGGGGAGAGGAGCTAGGCAGGGACCCTCGTAAAGGTGGACAACCTCGAATGGCAGAGGTGACAGCGTATTTAAAAGGGGGATATGGTGGTTGACGACGGAGTTTGCATGGGCGATAGGAAGCTGGTTAGAGGGAGTCGTGGGTAGCGTGGGCATCCGCGAAGAAGGAGGACGATCGATCTACATCGTGGGGTGGTTAGGGCGACAATGGAAAGGCTAGAGAGGTGGAAAAAAAGAAAGGGCGCAGATGGTTGGCGAGGTGGGGCGACATGGGCGAGGCGGTCTCCGGAGGTTGACAAAGGTCTCGTGGCTATTGGATCTCACAATCCATTAGCTACGAGGCTGGCGCTAATGAAAGGCCCAGATTAAATCGATAGGGGACAGATCGAAAGGCGTATAGAGCACCACATGTTGTGATTAGGTGCAGGTGGAGGTGGGCGATTGAGATGGATTTCAGGCATTGATCGGATGGTCATGGAGAACACCACGTGTCGTACGCATATGAGGGTGGTAGAGGATGGCCGTGATTTGATCAATCATAATGATCGAACGGTTTGAATGAAGCGGGAAGGAGCGATGGAGATGGGATCATCCGGAGACAATCGTGTGGCTAATGGGAAGACATGTGGCGAGCTAAGATTGAGGCGGAAGTAGATGGTGATGATTCGATCTGGGGGCTTTGATATGATGGCTAGGAAAAGAGCGGGTATGAACGGTGTAGATGGGTATACCCAGTAGTGAATCCAACGGCTGAACGATAAGGGCGCGTGGCATGGGAGACGGGTCGCGTGGCGCAACCAGAAGGGGCCACATGGCCCAATCAAGTTATTTAGAAGAAGTATGTAAAGAAGGAGGGAGAAAGAGGTTGAATTTGGAAAAAACTCAAAACATGAAAGTTGTAGATCTCGATGAGATCTACAAGTTTCATGTTCACCAAAAAAAGAGATGATGTCAAATAGAGGGAGAACTATTTTTGTAAGCTTTTTACGGGCTTAGAAATACTACGATTTTTATTTTGTTATTTTTTAAATTTTTTATTTTCCATGACTCTACTATAAACAAGGGTTTATCTGGTTTTTATTGACACTTAGTCTAAGCTAGGAGGTTAATATCTACGAATTAAAATAACGAAACTGGGTTTCATCAGGCAGCGTGGAGGGGTCGCGCTCGATGGAGGAAGGGTCACGACGGCGGTTGTAGCCTTCTGCAAGAGGAGGGTGGGCAACGACGGCCTACAGGAGCGGTCTGGTGACGGTGACACGGAAGGGCCGCACTGCTTTCTTTTTTATTTTTATTTTTTATTTTTTTTAATTTTTTTTACTGTTGTACTATGATGCAATTTTTTTTAAATTTATTTTTTTTAAAATTTTTTTGGTTATCTTAAATAGGGAATAACAAATGCAAAAATGGTAGTGTGTTGATGATATGATACAAATATGATAGAGTAGAACAAATGAATGTGTAGTGGTGATGATGTGATATGATGAAAAATGCAAAAAAAATAAGAACGATGACAAAATGAAAGGAAAAATTACCTATGATGGAAGCGTGCGCATGTGGTGTGCTCACGAGAAGCATGGTCATCGCTCAAATCGCCTGCGAGTAATGAGCTTGAGCAGCGCGTGGAGGCGGTTGTGATGTTGGTTGGAATGCCAACGGATCTTACCAGAAAGGACGTGGTTGTCTCTCTACTTCGTCGTTCACTATCACCAAGACGAGTGGTCGGAGCTCTCAATACTCACTTGCATAAAGGTGGACCAAAAGTAAAATTGAGGAGAATGAGAAGTATAAAAAGAGAAGAAAAATGGAGGTTAGAAAAGATGGTGGAATGGTGGAGTTGAATGGGAAGTTAGATTAAATGGTGGTGTTGAATGAGAGGTTAAAAGAAGACTTGGTGGTTAATGGAAGAACATGTAAGTTAGTGTAGAGAATGGAAAATAAATAAAGGAAAAGAAAATAAAATAAAGTAGGCTACTAAAATACAGTAAAATAAAGAGAAGAAAAAAAGTATAGAATTTACAAAATAAGACAAATAATATGTACATGTTTTTTTACTTTTCTTAATATTATTTTTTATATTTTAAATAAAAAATATTTACAATATGAAAATAAAATAATTTATTAAAAATAAATTAAAGCATAGCAATGATTTTTTTGGATTACTAGTATTTAAGAAAAAGAAAATAAAAAATGAAGAAAAGAAGAAAAAAGTACATTATATAGAATGTACACCTAGGTCCCAAAATCCATATTTTGCAAACGAGCTCTAATTTTAATGAAACCACTTTCATTGGTAATTTTCTAACTTAAACTTTAAAAGTGAGTTTGGTGAATTTGGAGTTCATACTGAGCGGGAATTTGGCCGGGAATTTCAACTTTACGGCATTTTCTCTTTGGGATCTAAGAGTATTTATTTGAGGTAAAATTTATTTTGTATTTTTGTATTTTTATTTACATTTTTATAAACAAGTCAGAGGAAGAATTAGCCAAAAAGGAGTTGAAATGAAATTATTAAAAATACATGAATTTTTGGGCTATTTATAGGTGAAAACTCCTTTTATTTTGTGGCTTTTTATTATTAATTTATTTTGTGCAATATAATATACAATAATTAGTGTATTTTATTTACAATAGTATTTTATTAATTTATTGATTTTATGGACATTTATTTGAGATTTTACTCAGGGATTTTGCTAAGATCAATATATTGAGATGATGAATTGCGGATTCATCACCCCATGATACTTAAACTTTGCTAGTCCTCGAGCAAATAAAGAATGAATAAGTTGGATTAACCTCTGAGTGGACATGTGAATACAAGACTTGATCCGTTCAAGAACTCTCAATTTTGGAGATCCTATAATTCTTCATTGAACCAAGCTCTAGTCAAAAGGTATCCAATTTCTGTAATCATCAAACTCTCTCAACATACATTTATAATAGAGATATGACTTTAAGTATGTAGTGCAATTACAAGAGTAGAGTCGCAATGTCACCCAGTGTTCCAGTCCAAGAGACTCTCCTAAGAACTCGATTCTCAACATTAGGGAATAAATAATTTCTCGCATCCAATCCACCGTCTCTTTAGTTGTCAGACTTAAAAGTGTAGATGGAAGGTTGGTTGATGGAGGGCATAGGATTGTGTCATTTCTTCTCTCTCTCATTAGAACAAGGATCCTCTCGAGTGCTTTATTAACTCAACACATGTATTTTTTGGTTGTTGATCAGTGTGTCTGTCAAGAGAATTCAGAGTCGTTTGCACTTGTTTTCCTGGGAGTACACCGGGGTGTGTCTCTTTTTAGTATCTAAGATACCTTCGACACCCAGACTTGTATCACTATACGATGCAGAGCCCTTTTTGGGTGCTAGCCCGACTCCTTGGTCCTAATAGTAGTGGTCCAAGTAGACACTTTGAAATGGTAGGGAGCGTTGACCTTTGGTGGAAGGTCTTTGATATTTGACTTTGTATGGTGAGAGCTTTTCTTTCAACATTTCTTTCTTTCCTTTTTTTGCTTTTGGTTAGCTCCACTGCTTTTACCAAGAGTTGGTGCACACTGATAAATAATTTTTTAGATTTCATCACTCCCTGACACATAGGTAAATGTCAAGAAATATTACAAGATCCATGTTCTCATACTGGCTAAAGGTGCTAACCTCAGGTTTCATGAAGCCTTCATTGATTTTATCCCATCATCGAGCATCATAAAATCAGGTCCAAACTCAAATCCCTCATCCCAGATCCTCAAGTGAAATTTTAACTCATCTCATCGTAATTGTAGTCGTGCATGTGAGGTGCTGATCATATTATTAAGGTAGAGACTAAGCATGCAATATAGCACATAAATCTTTCAAACTAGGAAGAATAATTAAGTCAACAAGCCTAATAACTAAGGCTGGTTAACTCAAAATCTCAAGACCTCATAAACCAAGTGTTCTTGAACTTCACTAGTCTTGTGTGAATGTAAAAGTATCAGGGACTAAACCAACTTATTAGTTTTTTTGTAATTTATTATTATTATTATTTTGAAAAAGAAAGGAAAAGAAGAAAGAAGTTTTTTTGAAAAAAAATATTTTTGCTGGTTTTCAATTTTTTTGAAAAAGAATGGTTAAAAATATTTTTTGGGTTTAAAGCAGATAAGGAAAGAAAAGAAAAAATTGTTGTTGTTGTTTTGGAATTTTTTTTTGAAAAAAGATTTTTTTTCATTTTATTTGTTTTACCAATCACGTAATTATTGTATAATATATATAAAAATATGTGAAAGTATGATCTATGGGTAACGTATATATGTATATATACACGCCCCCCTATACTTAGCATGTGTTATGTCCTCGGAGCACAAGAAGCGGGGAAAATACATAACTCGTGCTAAGCGTAGGAGAGCTAAAATAACAAAAAGTGTATATTTGGCAGGCATCGGTTCCCCCAATACTTAGGCTTTAGTCAGCCTAAGTATAGGACATGAATAAGTGTGAGAATTGATGTGATCTGGAGAATATACAGAGAAGGGAGAATGTACAAGAGTGAATGAATCTTCTAAGCTGCTGAATCTCGATGCTGCATCTTCATGAAGAGTAATACGATGTATCTGCTCTATGCTCACTCTGCATGAAGTTGATGATCTAGACTTGGACTAACTGCTCTTTAGAATCTACAAAATGCTTTAACAGTTGTCCATTCACCACATGAGATAGTGCACCATCTGTGAGATCAGCTGTCTCTACACTTCCACTCTCGCTCACTCTCTTAACAACAAAGGGACCTGTCCACTTGGATTTGAGCTTCCCATGGAACATATTCAACCTTGCATTAAACAACATACCTTGTGCATAGGGACGAAGTCTTTGTACCTAATATGCTGATCATGCCATCTCTTTATTGTTTCCTTATAAATCAAACTGTTGTCATATCCCTTGTTTCGGATTTCCACGAGCTTGTTAAAGTTCAAGTCTTGACAAATCTTCCCTAGGGGACAACTCCAATTAATCTGCTTAATTGCCCATTAAGATTTGTGAATCAGCTCTGCGGGAAATGGCATGGCTTTCCACAGATCATTCTGAATGGTGAAGTGCCTAATGGTGTCTTGTAGGTTGTCCTATAGGCCCACAGAACTTGGTCCAAGAGCTAGGACCAATTCTTCCTATCGGTACGAATCAATTTCTATAAAATATTCTTCACCTCTCTATTTGAAACCTCTGCCATGTCATTAGACTCTGTGTGGTAAGGACTACTAACTCTGTGCTCAAATCCGTAGTCCTTAGCTAAAGATCTCACATGTCAGTTCACAAAGTGGCTACCCCCATCATATATCAGAACTTTTGGCACCCCGAACCTAGCAATAATATGGTCTCTCACAAACTTACAGACAGTCTTGTTGTCTGCAGTACGTGTTGGGATAGCCTCCACCCACCTAGACATATAGTCAACCGCCAATAAGATGTACTCGTGTTCTTGGATGTTGGGAAAGGGAACCATAAAATCTATGCCCCATGCATCAAAAACATCACAAATAATCACCGGTTGCATGGGTATCTCATCTCTCTGTCCAACCGTCCCTCCCATCCTTTGACAAATCGGGTATGACTGTACAAAATCAATAGCATCTTAAAACATGATCAGTCAATACAATCCATATTTCAATACCTTGTGAGTGATTTCTCTTCCTCAAATGGTATCCTCCAACCTCAATTGAATGATAATATGTGAGGACACTCTGGTACTCCTCCTGAGGAAAACATCTTCTCCAAACACAATTCGACCCTTTGAAGAAAAGGAAAGGATCATCCCAGTAGTATCTCCTCGAATCCAACTTCAGTCGGTCAATGTTGCTCCTAGTCCAACCATGGGGAACCTTCTTGGAGATAAGAAAGTTCACCATGTTGGCATACTAAGGGAGTGAGTCAGTAACACAAATTGACTCGTCTGGGAAGGTCTTTCTAATCCACTCATAATAAACAGAATCCTTAAGCTCAATCCGAGAAAGATGATCAACAACAACATTCTTTACTCCAGGTTTATCTTTTATCTCTGAATCAAACTCCTGGAGGAGTAAAATCCACCTAAGAAGACGTGCCTCCGCATCCTTCTTTTTCATTAAGTACCGAATAACTATGTGATTTGTGTAAATTGTCACCTTAGAGCCCAAAATATATGATCTGAACTTCTCGAGGGCCCATACTACAACGAGCATTTACTTTTCAGTCACGGTGTAATTCTTCTGTGTAGGGTCTAATACTTTTCTCACATAGTGGATCGCAAACGGGATCCCCTCTCACCATTGTCTTAACACAACTCCTATAGCGAAATCTGAAGCGCTGGTCATGATCTCAAAGGACAGAGACCAATCAAGAGCTTGTAGGATAGGAGAGGCACAAATCTTCATCTTCAAGAGCTTAAAGGCCACCAGATACATGTGATCTACAATGAACTCTGTGTCTTTCCCTAAGAGCTCAGTCAGTGGGCAGACAATCTTCGAAAAATCCTGAATAAATCTCCTATAGAATTCAACATGCCCTGGAAAAGACCTCACTGACTTCACGTTGGTAGGGGGATAGAGTTTTTTGATCACCTCCACCTTGGCAGGGTCAACATCCATTCCCCTTTTAGAGATGACATGCCCCAACACGATACCCTCTATCACCATAAAGTGAATCTTCTCCCAAGAGAGTACTAGATTCACCTCCCTACACCATCTGAGGACTCGATCCAAGTGCGCTAAACATGTGTCAAAGGATATACCATGAACCGAGAAGTTATCCATGAACACTTCCAAGAAATCTCCCACCATCTCGGCAAATACGGCGATCATGCACTATTGAAATGTGCCTGGGGCATTGCAAAGCCCGAATGGCATGCGCCTAAAAGCATAAGTGTCGAATGGGCATGTGAATGTGGTCCTTTCCTGATCCTCCAGGGCCATGGATACCAGATTTTGCCTGAGTACACGTTAAAAAATTGAAGACCTCTTTCCCTACGAGTCTCTCCAAAATCTGATCGATAAAAGGCAAGGGAAATTAGTCTTTCTTGGTTGCAGCATTTAGACACCCATAGGCGACAAAGATGTGCCACAATGTGGGTACTCATGTCGTGATCTCTACCCCCTCCTCGTTGATGATCATCTGAATTCCTGACTTCTTTGGGACAACATGAAGCGTGGCCACCCACTTGGAGTCAGAAATATGGTATATAAACACTGCTTTGCACCTTTTTTCAATCTCATTCTTTACTATTTCCCGTAGATTGGGGTTAAGTCTCCTTTGGAACTCACGGGAAGGTCTCACATTATCCTCAGTAAAAATGTGGTGCAAGCAGAGAGCGGGGTTGATCCCCATGAGATCTGACATTGTCCATCCTATTTCTTTGTGGTTCCTCTCTAAGACCTCTAACAACCTAGACTCATGTTTTAAAGTCAAGTCAGAGCTAATGATAAAATGATATCTCTCTTTGGGTCCCTTAAGAAAGACGTACTTGAGTGTAGGAGTAGTAATTTCAATTCTGACAATGTGGTATCATCAATCAAATCTAGTTGAACTAAATCTGAATCTGGTTCCATGCTGCCTGAAGGTGGGCTCGATTGTGTAGTACTCTGCACTAACTCAGAATCATCTCGAGTCAGATCCTAAAGAAACACGGTAATTCGGCCAAAGCCATGTCTGACTCATCATCTATGTCCTATGATCATTCCGAAGGAGATGGAACTGACAGATCCAGATGGATCTCTATGTCATCACGGGAATAGCTAGATGCATCTCTAACAAGATCAGGCAACACCTGGCAAACTGCATCACGCACCATGTCCTTTCTATATGAAAGGGTCTCGCTCTGTCCTGAAGGAACTTATCTCCAAATCCCAACGGTGCTAATCTTTCTGCAATCTGCCTCTGAAAGTGAGTACTTTGTGCTACTCTATGAATCGGGTCGCTAACACTTGGTTTGCTTCATCTCAAGGTTTACTTCTCCGGAGAACGAAACTTCATCATTCTCGTACCATAATCGAAAGTTGCACCTGGGGTCCTAAGGAAGGACAACTCGAGAATGATATGAGATTCTCTCTAATGATTTGGGGTCTCCATGTCCAAGACTATGAAGTCAACCTAATAGTTCTTCCCCTCAATCGAGATAACGACGTTCTTTACTTCTCCTTTAGGTCTTTTCACTGAATGATATATGAATCAGAGTAATGCTCTGGATTTGCGAAGTGGTCCCAACTCCAATTTCTGATATAATGCTAAGGGAAGTAAGTTGATTGAAGAACCGTTATCTAAGAGTGTGCGTGCAAACGTGATGTCATCAATGAGACTCTCCATGTAGTGAGCACCCATGTCTTTCTTTTCTTTGGCAATGTTTGATTTTTGAGATAATAGGTTGTGGCTACTGATAAGGCATGTGTCTTCACATTTTGGTTCTCTTTCTTCCTACTAACCCTAGTAGGTGTGCATCTCACCTCAAGGTATTTCTGGAATGCAGGATGGTTAGCAACATACTCATCAAATGGAACCTTTACAGCGATATTTTCTTTACAAAACTGTGCCATATCGGGGTCATCTTTCTGAATCTTTTTGATGCACTTTCCTGCTGTAAGAGCACAGGGGAAAGGGATTGAAGCTAGGGAAACAGAAGATGAAGAATCTGAATCATGAACTAAAAGATCATTTTTGGCATTAACGGAAACAGAGTTCTTCATACAAGAATCTTTTTGATGCAACATAGAATCAAAATCTAAATAATTTAATAGAAGCTGAAGTGGTATCCACCACAACTGAAGGTGCAAGGTACTCCATAGACTCGGAAGTATATCCATGTTGTTGATGCTTGATGAATCTGCATTTCATCATCTTTATTCATTTATTTTAGTTTAAAATCCCTTATAAAATACTTTTATATAATACTAACTCCATATTCTTACTAACTTGCATATGTATGTAATTATTGTACACTTATTACCATTTTAACCTAAAATAAATAAATAAATAAAAGGAAAAATAAATAAAAGAAAAGAAAAAAATAAAGAAAAGAAAAAAAGAAGAAGATTGTATATATGTAATAGATACGGGATGACTCGAACCCCAAGAAAAGGTCAAGATTTGACCTGATCGACCAGGAATAAAGTAGGGGGAGATAGGGACCTTAATCGAAAAAATCTAAAAAAATATATGTTGTGTATATTTGTATACTTATATTATTTTATTTGTACTTAAATTGACCTCAAACTAAATAATTTTCAAAATAAAAGTTGTAAATAAAAATGTGTTCTAATAATAAAAATGTTTGCAAAATAAAATCATGTATAGAATAAAAGCAGCCATACTTGGAAAAAGCCAGTAAGCGATAATTGAAAGACCAATTTTGGCTCCATATGAACTCAAATTGAATCAAACTTCCATTGTATTCTAAATTAAATTATCTTTAAAATGGTCGTAATTTCATAATTTTTGGAGTTACGGTTGAAAAGTCGATTTTCTGGGGTGATTTGTGCAATTATACCCTATATTTGTACATGATGTATTTGTAAATATTTGTAATTATTTTTATTTAATTATTTGAAATAAAAAATTTAAAAATAAAAAAAATTAAAACAAAAAAACTAATTTCCTTAATTAACTATTTATAATGTACCATATGTATATAGTATATGTATATATTTGCTATTCTTAGATAACCACCACAAAAAAATAAAAAATTAACTTTTTAATTCAATTTAATTAAGTAATAGTTATACAAAAAAATATTTTTTGTAAATAATTTTAACTTTATCTCATTTCAAAATTTTTCTCTTATCTCTTATCTTCATTCATTTTTTTAAAATTCAAACTCTATTCTTTATCTATTAATATGGCTCCCTCTACCTCATTTCAACTTGATCAATCGTTGGTGAGAGGAGCCTATTCTCCGAGAGCTATCTTGTCGCAGAAGGGTACCTAGCCTCTGAGCCATCCAGTGACAGCAAGTAGGCCTTCGTCGAGGCGATCATGGTCTTTTCATCTCCTAAGGTGAGATCCATTTTCTCCTATTTTTACCCTAGGTTAATCGTAGTTTACTTTTCGTAATGTTATTTCGTTGTCATTTTTTTAAATCTTAGAACACAAAACGATTTTGATCCACCTTCGATTCCAACTTTTCATCACATTTTCTATATCTCTCCACGTTCATGTTCTTTTGCCCACGATCTCTCAACTCTGACCACGCACGATGGTCGGAGACTCGGATTTGATTCTTCCATTTCATCGGATCCCCATTCACATCTTTTTCAATTTTTTTATTATTTAAATAAGAAGAGATGATGCATATACTTGAGTCCTCTTCTATTTCAAAAAATTAATATATATATATATATATTTCTCTAACAGTTGTTTTGCAGGAAATAAAAAAATAAAAAATGATAATATTTATAGTTTCTGTTACTAAAAAAATAATAATGAGTTTATTTTTTTCTGTTTTTGTTAATACAATAAAAAATAAAAAAAACAAGAAAAAAAGGTGCGGTAGGAGATCATTGTCGCCCGCCGCCACTGAGCTCGCAAATTCGATCTCCGCATACCACCATCCTCCGCCAGTAGCAGTGTCGCATCCGCCTGAAGCCGCGAGCCCAGGCCCGCTGCACGCCGCGGTCGCCTCTCACGACCGTCGTCATCGACAGCCCCTCCTCCACTGAAGCTCCGCCACCTTCCACGCAAGGGCGTGTGCCGCCCATTTCCACCAAGACACCGCCCCTCCACTGTGCAGCCCCTTAGCAAGTAGTCTTTGCCACCCTGTCCACCACGTTGGTCGGCCACATAGCCTGGATAGGTCGCCTTACCACCGTCCATCGTTGCATGGCCCTTTTGCTTTGGGAGGGAGGAAGAACGAAGGAACGCATCCCCGGATCGTCATCTGTCGACGAACGGCCACCGAGCTCCGCCAGCCAGCAGTGGAGAGAAGGAGAGGCGACCCCCACCAGTGAGCTTTCCTCCATGAGCATCCATCACCGTCGCGTTGAACCCCGACCACCTACGCGAGCTGCTGACCTTTGATAGCTACCCCTCCCCTTTAGTCTGATAGAGAAAAGAAGGGGAGGTGGCCCCCTCTTAATTTTGGTGTAAAGAATAAGAACGAAGAACCCTAGGGAGTAAATTTTTTGGGTAAATTATAACTCAGCCCATGGAGGTTATAAAAATTACAACAAGGTCCTGCTTCCAGACTGTCATGTGCAATGC
Organism: Ottelia alismoides; assembly: GCA_037367405.1. Lineage (NCBI taxonomy): Eukaryota > Viridiplantae > Streptophyta > Magnoliopsida > Alismatales > Hydrocharitaceae > Ottelia > Ottelia alismoides. The sequence continues at coordinate 631,196 of JAZKJV010003146.1, read as the reverse complement.
ACATGTTACCTTAGCAACTTGCCTTTTCCCCCTCCATTTTATTTCCTATTAATTTTCATTCCAGAACAATAGATATTTGCATTTTAGTCCTGTCTTTCCAGACATTACTTTGCATGTTATTTTCAATGAAATAAGTATTTTTGTTGGTCAATAATTTTTGAAAAAAAATCATGCTTTGCTCCTGATGTGTGTATCTTCTAGGATAAATTTTTCAATGCATTTTATTTCCATTAGATATTATTAAAAAATAAAAAATAGTGTCTTTTTCTCTATTTGAACTTTGAAAAATCCTAAAAATATGAAATTTGCTTTAAAAATTCCAAAAAAATAAATTAATAGTATTTTGCTATGCTTTAATTTCTGTGCAAATTTCACATATTAATTATTTATAAAACCCAAAAAATTTACTAATACTAAAAATCTTATAAAAAATCATAAAAATTTCTAGAAAACCCCAAAAATGTGATTTAGTTCCTGTTAGTAGACATTTATCTATATTTTAGCATAAAAATAATTTCCAGGAGTTTTGGATACTCAATATATTTTTAAATTGCAAACTACTCCAAGTTGTGCATTGTTTATCATTTTCCACTGTTTGATTTTTAGAAAAATAAAAAAATATAAAAATTCTATAAAAATTCCCAAAAATATTTCAAAGCCTTTAAAAGTCAAAATTATTTTCCTTATAATTTTATGGACATTTCTGACTATTTTGAAAAGTAGAAAAAGAGTGTGGTGTGCGTATTTTATTCACTTGCGCATATTGTTGCTTATTTTTGAAAAAAATGCAAAAATAAATATCATTAAAATTTAAAAATCAAAATATAAAAAAATAGAAATAAAAAAATTAAAAAATTAAAAAGACAAAATCTTGTAAAAAACCAAGAGTAGTGTACATTGAGATTCCTTCATTCTTTCATTGATTTATTTCATTAGACTAAATAACCCTCGAGAATTGTAGCCACCTTGAGTTCGATCCTTTTGTTATACAGGTTAATTAAATAGCAAAAAATTCTCTTGCTAGATTTTTCTATAATTATTTGAGCTTGAGAAAATAAAAAAATATATTTTTGTTTGTTGCGGGACTTTTATGGTTACGATGACATTGTATTTATTTTCATCTGAATAAAACATTGGAAATCTCGTGTCAACAAAATGGCACCGTTGCCAGGGAGGCACGACGAGGGTAGTTAGGTTTGTCTTTTGATCTGCTATTCTTGGTTGTAAATATCTGTTTATATTTTGCTACATTACTCCATTGTTCATAATCACTGCATTTATTTCATTTTTCTTGCTCATATTTGATACTAGCTGGGAAAAACTAGTTGTGAGATATCCTTAGCAGAGTGGGCAGATCGGATAGCCGGTAAACGGTTCGCACCCATACTGGCTGGGAAAACTAGTTGTGAGATTGGGACAGTCTTCTGGGAGCATTGGGTTCCTAACTGCTCACTTTAACCGCTCTAATAGATTGTACTCTCACTAAAATCTAAAAATTGACAAGATAATTGTCTGAACCTTCACGGTCTTCACATTGCGTTGAGTTGGTGAATTAGGGGTTTGTTTTTTGTTTGATTGCTTATGTGCATACGAGATCCCTTTGTGCATTTGTGCCTTTTTCTCCACATCTTTTGACTTGTCCCTCGAGCTCTCCCTATCCCGTTTTTTGTTTTGGAGATGGTCAACTGGAGTTATTTTAATCTGATCTTTGCGGATCCCTCGTACCCTCCAGCCGATCCACCTTCCTTTTTCCAGGAGGACTTTCCTCTTAATTTTGTGCATATCCTTCTAACCCATTATTTCAGGAGTCGGACTCTGATTCTCACCCACCCTCATTCCACTCAACCAATACTTGGATTTTGGAGTCACCTTTCATGATTTCCACCCTTGAGACCCTGAACCAGATGATGAAGCATATGAATTCGAGGATTAGCAATCTATTTAACATAAATAAAAGCCAGAATGCTGCTCCACTATTTGAGGATATGGATTCACTTTGAGGCTAATCATGGGAGCTTGCAATCGCCAAAATCACAAAAAATGAGAAAATTTTAAAAATCCAGAAAGATTTTGGGAGACACTTCACTTTGTGAGGAGAGGGCATCCATGCCAAACCTTTTTTCCACGCAACCATTCACCACATGTCCCAACTTTGATCTTGAGGATGCCATTGTACAGACTGCGCTTGGAAATCCTCGTGTACATGCTTGTTCTGATCCCCTCCCTTGTATGGAGGAGGTCCAAAAATTGAAAAAAATGTTGACTGAACCTGAAGTGATGGACACCATTCACGAGATCATTAAAGACCCACTTCACCAGCCATAACCCATTTATCTGCTCCTCAACACAAGAAGATAAAGCGGAGGAGCAGATCTAAGCGTCACATATTGACCATGGCCACTACCTACGCCATCTCTCACTGTCCACATTTTAAGAAAGGGAACACTGCCACACTTCTTGTGAGTTGCTCCATATCTGATTATTCTTGTGATAACACTCTCCTTGACGGCAGTTCGTCAATCAACATAATACCCTTCTCTATGGTACAGTCTCTCCGTCTTGGGCCTCTCAAGAAAACTAGGATGATAGTTCAATTTGTTGATGGATATATCAAGAGGCTGAAGGGTATTTTAGAAAACTTTGTCATTCGTATTCAGGTTATGAACTTCACTTCTGATTTTATCGTATTGCCCATGGAGGCCTGCACCCCTGTGGAGCATCCTCTAATCATCTTGGGACGGCCTTTACTCACCTTTGTCGGAGCCGTTATTGATTATGTATCAGGAGAGATTCGCTTTCGTTCTGATGTAGGAAGCGATGTGTTGATCACTGCACCCATTACTGACCAAAGACCTGCATCCCATGAGAGCATGCCAGTGTTAGCCAAATCGAAGGACTTTAACCTTGATGATAATATCAGAGATTTTTGTTTTATGCTGGATGATACTGAGACCCAAGAATTCATCTTCAAGGACGAAGACTCAAAAAGAATTGACCTTGAAGTTTCTCCTTTTGGTATGTGGAGATGCATTGATGTCATCCGCGGGATTTACATGATAGACACCCTAGAGCGAAAGGCAGACTTTGAGACTAGACAGGGCAGACATGATTTGACTACTTTCACTGATAAATCCATTCCTATTCGGCTTGATTTAGATGAGACTGATAAGGCCAAACTTGATTTAATTGCTTTTGATAAAGATGATGATCCAGTAGAGGCTCGCCAGGCTGGAATTGATCCTACTTTTTCTGATAATGATTTCGAGTCTTTTTACTTTGATATTTATGAGACTTCCCAGGCAGGACATGACCACACTACTTCCACCAACTGATTTGTGCCTGCACAATCTGAAACTGTTGAGGATACATTCTTGATAGATCCTGATCAGTTTATGTCTAATGATGACCCCAATATTGACCTACACCATGTCAGATCCATACCTCAGCGGTCCCGCAAGAAGGTTCGCTTTTGATCTTCTTGACCTTTGTATATCCACTCCTTTTGTATATCCTTTCGTTTCATTCTTTCTTCTCCCATTTTATCGTTCACCCCTTTTCCGTGTGTATATATGTTATACTTAGGATGTGCTTTATCCTAAGAACGGGGGGTGAATGATTTGTGTCGTTCATATTCGTCATGTTCATCACTTCTGTTGTTGCCTATACATAGGGATACTCTACCCTAAGTATGGGGGGGGGAATGTTGTCCATATCATATTTTTTTGTGTTTTTCCGTTGAGTTCGTACATTCTCTGCATCGGTTTTCCCCTTTTGTATAATCTTCTATACTTAGGATTACTTGATCCTAAATATAGGAGGGATCACCGACTTCTATTCTTTTCATCTTCTCTTTGAGTCGTTGTAGCATAGGAGTCTTTTCACTTTTCTATACTTAGCACGAGTTATGTCTTCCTTTGCTGCTCTCTGATCATTATGAGGACATAGTTCGAGCTAAGTATAGGTGGTATCGTATATATTTTATATATACTTTAGACATAATTCGTACTTTTAATATGTTTATTTTTGGGGATATGTATATAAACTCGTAAAATCCATGTGTGTGTATATCGACTTTGATCACCTTCAAAAAAACAACACAAAAAAACAAAACAACAAAAAAACGCAAAAACAAAAAAACAAAAACAAACAAAAACAAATAAAAAACAAACAAAATAAAAAAACAAAACAAAAAATCTGTATATATTTTACTAACCCTTTTTCTTTTTGAAAAAAAAACATAAAAACCTATAAAACCAAAATTCTAAAAAAAGGTTGCATAAAAAAACTCTTTTCGCATGTGCATCATTTTTCCTTTCTTTTCCAAAAATCCATAAGAAGTTCAAAATTAGAAAATTGTTTCAAAAAAATGCTTTCTTTTTGCATTGTACATATTTCTTGCATTTGCATGTGCATTCTCAGGATAGTATTGACATTTAAACTAAGTCTGGAATAAAATTGAAGAATGGAACTTAGTTGGGCCTTAATCCACTTAATTTTAGAGGAACCTTATAAGTCTGGAGATAAGACTTTTCAGGTCCTAGTGACTTAATTCTTTGAGTCCATAAGACTATGTTCACATGTCATCTTGATTAGTCTAAGTAGAACATTTAACAACACACGCATGATTCTTTCAGACTGTGGCTTATCTTGGACAAGCACTCTACACGTAGCTCTTCATGGAGGAGGTAGTGAGGAGACAGAATCTTTTGGCTTGGATTAGCATACGAGGGTAGTACATCTGGGCGGAACCTCTCATCTTCCTCTAGGGAGGGAAGTGTGTCTCAACCTGGTCTGATAGCATTGAGGTCTAAAGACAGGATGATGTGGGGTTGCAATAATGCTTCAAAAGAGGGACAGTCTACTAGCTTAAGAGGAAAAAACTCCTTATATACTTGATGCACCTTGTATACATTTCAAAAAAAAAAGAAGAAGAAAATGCAGAATCTTAAAAAATGGACAGGCCTGATTGAAAAGTAAAATGCAAGCCGGAGTGTATATACAAGGATAAAAATAATAATAAGAGCTTCAAAGTCAAATTTTTGTAAGCTTGCAGCCGGATGACTTGCAACACTGGTCATGCATCCAAGGATAGGTAGCTACACTAGTTACTGTCTATTGTTTTCTCCATCTTCTCTTCTTGAGCTGGTTGTACTTGAACTTAGAAGGTAATATCCCCGCTCCTCGAGGAAAGAGATGCTAGACCGGGGGACTAGAGTTACCTTGTTGAGGGAAGTTGTTTCTTTGCTACTTTTGAGATGGGGAGCTATATTTCACTTACACCGTACAAGTAAAGATTCATAGTCATAAGAATTTGTGTATGTAGACTTGTTCTGACCTGACTGTTAAGGAGACCTGAATAGGAGTCTTGTGGAACTTAGAGGGTGTTATATTTTAAATCCATTTCCCATTAACGTTCTGCCACACTAATAATCCAAAGGTCTGACAGAGCTCCATACAAAAATTTTACGAAGATAAGTTTAATACTCAATATTATCCTAATTTCTTTACTTTTCCTTTCTTTTTCTTTTTATTCACTTATTCTTTGAAATAAGTGTTTATGAAGGGACTAGTAAAGGTAAAGCATAGGGGGATGATGAATCTGCATTTCATCATCTTTATTTATTTGTTTTAGCTTAAAATCTTTTATAAAATACATGTATATAATACTAACTCTATATTCTTACTAACTTGCATCTGTGTGTAAATATTGTACACTTATTACCATTTTAATCTAAAATAAAGAAAGAAAGAAAGGAAAGGAAAAAAAAGAAAAAAAAGAAGACTATATATAATTCATAGATACAGGTTGACCCGAACCCGAGAGAAGGTCAAGACTTGACATGATCGACCAGGAATAAAGTAGGGGGAGATAGGGTCCTTAATCAAAAAAATCCAAAAAATGTGTGTTGTGTATATTTGTATAATTACAATATTTTATTTGTACATAAATTGACCTCAGACTAAATAATTTTCAAAAAAACGTTGTAAATAAAAATGTGTCATAAATAATAAAAATATTTGCAAAATAAAATCATGTATAGAATAAAAGCAACCACACTTGGAGAAGGCGATTAAGCGATAAATAAAAGAATAATTTAGGCTCCATATTAGCTCAAATTTAATAAAAATCACTTTCATTGTATTCTAAATTAAATTATATTTAAAATGACTGTGATTTCATAATTTTTGGAGTTACGGTTGAAAAGTCGATTTTCTAAGGTGGTTTGTGCAATTTTACCATGTATTTGTACATATTTTATTTGTAAGTTTTTGTGAATATTTTTACTAATCATTTAAATCAAAAAAATAAAAAACAAAAAAAACAAAAATTTTAAAACAAAAAAATAATTTCCTTATTTAACTATGTATATAATGTACCATATGTATATAGTATATGTATATGGTTGTTGTTCTTAAATAACCACCACAAAAAATAAAAAAATTAACTTTATTATTCAATTTAATTAATTGACAAAAATACAAAAAAAATTGTAAATAATTTTAACTTATCTCATTTCAATTTTTTCTCTTATCTCATATCTTTATTCAATTTTTTTTAAAAAATTCTAACTCCATTCTTTATCTATTAATATGGCTCCCTCTCCCTCATTTCAACTTGATCAATCTTTGGTGAGAAGAGCCTATTCTCTGATAGCTATCTTGACGTAGAAGGGTGACAAGCCTTCGAGTCATCCCGTAACAGTGAGTCAGCCTTCGTCGAGGCGATCACGGTCTTTTCCGCTCCTAAGGTGAGATCCATTTTCTCTTATTTTTAACCTAGGTTAATCGTAGTTTACTTTTCGCATTTTTATTTTGTTGTCATTTTTTTAGATCTTAGAACACATCACAATTTTGATCCACCTTCGATTCTGATTTTTCATCTCATTTTCTCAATCTTTCCACGTTCATGTTCTTTCGCCCACGATCTCTCAACTTCAACCATTTACAGTGGTCGGAGACTCATATTCGATTCTTCCATTTTGTTGGATCCCCATTAACATCTTTTTCAATTTTTTATTATTTAAATAGGCAAACATTATGCATTGTACTTGAGTCCTCTTCTATTTAAAAAAATTAAAAAAATTAAAAAAATCATATATATATTTTTTCTTCTCTAACATTTTTTTGCAAGAAATAAAAAAATTAAAAATAAAATTTTTTAAAAATAATAGATATAGTTTTTATTTCTAAAAAATAATAAAAAAGTTATTTTTTCTTCTGTTTCTGTTAATACAATAAAAAATAAAAAAACAAGAAAAAAAGTGTGGCAGGAGATCGTCGTCACCCGCCGCAACTGAGCCCGCAAATATGATCTCCACCGACCACCGTTCTCCACCAGCAGCAGGGTCGCATCCGCCTGAAGCCGCGAGCCCAGGCCCACCGCACGCCGTGGCCGCCTCTCGTGATCACCGTCATCGATAGTCCCTCCTCCACAGAAGCTCCGCCACCTTCCACGCGAGGGAGGAAGTAGTCTCTATCACCCCTCCTCTGTGCAACCCCTCAGCAAGTAGTCTCTACCACCCTGTCCACCACGTCCGTCGGCTACACAGCCTGGATAGGCCGCCTCACCTCCATCCACCGCCACATGCCCCTTTTGCTTTAGGAGGGAGGAAGAACGTAGGAACACATCCCGAGATCGTCATCCGTCGACGGCCAGCCACCGAGCTCTACCATCCAGCTGTGGAGAGAAGGAGAGGCGGCCCCCACCAGCGAGCTCTCACCCAAGAGCATCCATCACTGTCGCGTTGAACCCCGACCACCTGCACGAGTCGTCGACCTCTAATTGTCTCCCCGCCCCTTTGGTCTGAGAGAGAAAAGAAGGGGTGGCAGCCCCCTCTCAATTTAGGTGTGAAGAATAAGAACGAAGAACCCTAGGGAGTAAATTTTTTGGGCAAATTATAAATCAGTCTCTAGAGGTTCTAAAAATTGCAATGAAGCCCTACTTCCAGACTATCACGTGAAGTGCACGTGTTACTTGGGTAACTTGCATTTCCCCTTCCATTTTATTGCTTACTATTTTTTCATTCCTGAATAATAGATAATTGCATTTAGTCATGTCTTTCCACACTTTATTTTGCATGTTATTTTTAGTGAAATAAATATTTTTGTTGGTCAATAATCTCTACAAAAAATCATGCTATGCTCTTGATGTGTGTATCTTTCTAGCAAAAATTTTTCATTGCATTTTATTTCCATTTGATATTATTAAAAAAATCAAAAACACTATCTTTTTCTTTATTTAAACTTTGAAAAATCCTAAAAATTCGAAAGTTGCTTAAAAATTAGAAAAAATAGATTAATAAAAATCATATAAAAATCATAAAAAAATCTAAAAAAATCCAAAAAATGTGATTTCAGTTCCTGTTTATATATATTTGTTTATGTTTTAGGATAAATTAATTTTTAGGAGTTTTGGATACTTAAAATATATTTAAGTTGCAAATTACTCCAGGCTGCGCAGTGTTTATCATTTTTCCCACTGTTAGAAAAATACAAAAACATCTAAAAATTCTACAAAAATTCTCAAAAACATTTCAAAGCCTATAGAAACCCAAATTATTTCCTCTATAATTTTCTGAACATTTCTGACTATTTTAAAAAATACAAAAAGATTGTGGTGTGCGTATTTATTCACTTGTGCATATTGTTCCTTATTTTTGAAAACAAAAAAATTTAAAAATCAAAATCATTAAAAATAAAAATTAGTAAATAAAAAAATAAAAAAAAGAAACTTAAAAAGATAAAAATCTTGTAAAAAAACAAGAGTAGTGTAAATTGAGATTCCTTCATTCTTTCATTGATTTAAATCATTGGATAGAATAACCCCAGGGAATTGTAGCCTTCCTGAGTTTGATCCTATTGCTATATAGGTTAATTAAATAACAAAAATTTCTCTTACTACATTTTTCCTGTAATTATTTGGGCTTGAGAAAATAAAAAATATATATTTTTTGTTTTTTTGCAGGATTTTTAGGGTTACGACGGCATTGTATTTATTTTCATCTGAATAAAACTTTGAAAATCTCATGTCAACAATGCTGCATACGTGCTCTCCTTCTGTTCTCATCTCCCTGAGTAGATATCCTCAAATGTTGCTGATGGGGCTCTGGAATATGTTGCCTCTCCTCCTCTTCCTCTAAAGACTCCCCATGTAGAGGTCCAAAGATGCCCCTCTTCATGTCCCTTTCCTGGTCAGGTACGGTCACGATCCTTCCGCTCCTGAGTGACATGTGATTAGCTTCATCACATAAAATAATCTCATGTTCTTATTTAGGAGATGCTGAATAGTATACCTGATCAAAGTGCTGCTGGGAACCATATCGGTTCAGGATATTCGGGTTAACTTGAACTTGGGCTGGGATTGAGGTAGAGGGTGCAGTATGCTCGCCTCACCATATGTACAGACAGTTGACATCCACCCATAAGTCATAAATTTTGTTCCTGTAGGAACAGAGCTCGTCGAGTATAAGCTGCTATATGTCCACGAGTCCAGACGAAGAAGGGAGGGGGAGAAGATTGGGAAGAAGAACGAGAAGACTGGCTCTGCTGACCAAGGTACTGCCTCTGCTACTGCTGGTGCTGGGGTATCTGCTGAAATTGCGGGCCCTGTTGACCCGCCTGGTAATGTCCTTGTCAACCTTACTACTGGTACTACTGCTGCCATTGCTGCTGGTGTGACTGGAATCCAAGGCTATGTTGTGAAGGAGGTAGTGTAGAGATGAATGTGGTGTTGTGAAAGGTCGGGGGATGCTGGTAGGTTGGACGGTCCCCCGTACTTCCCTACTTGGCAGTGTCCTGAGTATATCATACTCCATTCACCTCCTAAATCGGTGGATGCTCCCCCTGAACTGTCTCTGCTAATGGAGGGGGTTGTTGGAAAGAGTGGGTGTAGGGTGGTTCTACTCCCACGGCTGGGGTTGCCTTGACACAAACTGCTCATGAACGTGGTGAACTTGGTATACAGGAATAGTGGGTGTAGTCACAGTGGGTTTCCTTATCCTAGATACCTTCTCAGTCAACTCCTCCATTTCTTTCGGAATTTTGGAGACACTCTGGTCAAAATCATCAATCCTCCTGTCAATCCTCTAGACTACTGTAAACTTGTCTTTGATAAGTCCCATGCTAGGGATTACGCCATAAGAGAGATCAACTACACTAACTTCCCCCTCCAGATAAGAGTGAATTGGAGGATGATGTATTGGCCCTTCTAGCCATCTGTGAACGGCTGGTTTCAGCCATCTGCTTGAATAACTTCCAGACGGTATCCAATCCTCATGATGTATAGCTTTCTCTACAGGCATCGCTCACTAAACCTTGCATCTCAGGGTTGAGACCAATGAAGAACGACTGGACCAAGATATTGTCATCTAATCCATGATAGGAACACTTTTTAGGATGTCCTTGAACCTTTCTTAGGCATCAGAGAAGGCTTCATAGGGTAGCTGGGAAAAGATCATAATGTGCATCCTCATCAAGTTAGTCCTACTCAAGGGGTAGAACTTCTTTAGAAAATGGTCCTTGAATTGGGCATAGGTGTTGATTGTAACTCCCAAGTTCTTTACCCAGTAGTCGGATTCGCCACCCAAGGAAAATGGAAGGGATGGGAGCCTAATATAATCCTGTCTAACATTAGGATGTCTAATGTTAGCTCAAACGAGCTCAAAGTCCCTTAAGAATGCATATGGATCCTCAAAAGCATTCCCATCAAAGTGTGGCAGCATATTCAAAAATTATGGCTTCAACTCAAAGTCAACTGCAGGTTCGGTTGGACTGAAATTGTTCCGAATTCTGTATTGTCCGGGGTTATACGCTGCATCCATTGGTGGTTCCACCCCGACATTAATATATCCTAACTGAGCTCTGAGTAGTTCTTATTGCTACTCAGATGCAGCTAATCTGGCCAGTACCATTCTCATCAAGTCTTCAGGGTGTTATTCTTCCTCTTCTTTCTTCTTTGGAGGCATTTTACTTGAATCTTCGTTAGGGTCTGAATCAGCAATGTGATCTTGATTAGAAGAGGATTTGGGCATGAAGATATTCTTACCGAGGCGAAGGTCTTCCTCGGTGAGGTGGGAGGAGAGAATGGGACTGGTTTGAGAGTAACCATCCTGAGAGTGAGTAATCTTGGGCTCCAGAGGGTCATGAGTCCAAGTTGTCCCATGTTGCGCTTGAACCTTTGAAGACGTGCTTATTGGAGGGTTAAATGAGATATTCGCAAAGTCCGAATAAATATCACCCTAATTAGTCATCTTCGATGGCAAAAGAATCGATTAGAAGATGATATTCAATGAGGTGCTAATTCTACAGTGCACTTGAATATGTGGAAAATACTCACACAATACAAACGCAATTCAAATCCGAATTTCACCAACTCCACATGTGATGGTCGTAAAGGGTCGACTGATTTATCTGGTCAGTTTTAATTGGTGATAAATGCAATCTTTGAAAGATTAACAAGTTGTTGGGTGCATGTCTTCCCTATAGATTGTCCCGATTCCTACGACTAGTTGCACCCACTTTCGATCAGTATGGGAGTAAGTGTTGATCATATAAATATGGCTACCTGTTTCTTGAGGGCAAAACTGTAAATGACGTCCTCTAAACCTCCCACTCTGCTAAGGAAATCTGGACCATTTATCGGCTACCCGTAGATACTCACTGAAAAGTGGCTAATCGTTTTGTAGAACCAGTAGTCTGTATGAAAATCCTGTCTTGGCTCTATCCTAGTGTCGTCACTCTCTCACTTGCATTTAAATTCAAACAATGAGGGCTTTATGCAGCTGTAAAACAAGGTTCTTTTTATTACAATTTTTTAATCAATATGCTCAATTCAATCTCAATTCTATAGTTAGATTGTCACTTGAAATTTAATCATAACAAAAAAAATGTCTATCGTTCAGTCCCAACCTTTTGAATATTAAGTTGTAAAACAAGGGAGGAATCGGAAATCAGAATGCAAACACAAAACAATGATGCATGCTCATAAGAAGGTATATTTACAGTGACTCCAGCACTCTCCATGCATTATGCAAAATTGAATTTGTAAATTTACACTAAATGCATGCAGATCGAGAAAACCACACTAAACGAGATACTATTAGAGGGAAGAATTGAATTATCTTTGAGCTAAGTAGTACGTGTTTATGGCGTCTCATTATAAATCTTATCAAATGTGTGAATTTTCTAAAATATGTGTGGTCTAAATTATGAAGGGCACAAACAAATTTGATTTTACACTATCGTGTGCCTATCCTTAATTTCACCATTCAAGTCGAGCCCCATCCTTACCGAAGAGTGAAATAGGTCTCGACACACCACAAAATAATGTCCAAGTCTCTTTCTACATCCACGAGCTCTCAAACAAGAGCCGTTGTAAATGAGAAAAGTACCTAAATTATTACAACACAATAAATATAAAAATAAAAATGCTCTCCAAATAAAGTAAATTTCCTATCTCATTAGCAGTCAGCGCATGTCACGTTTGTCGACCACCGATGCACTCCAAATCCACCGGACCCTTGCAAGGAAAATAAAATTTATATTTGAGAGGTAAACAACAAAATATATCCAAAAATGAGCAGATAAATAATTGAGAGAAAAATGGATTAATTACAAGGTGGCTCAGGGGTTAGACAACCCCAATGAATGGAAAATCTAAATCTAATTTTCTAAAATTATCCTAAGTCATTTGCCTCCCCAACAATGGTACCATTTGACGGATCCGCTAAATACGTGATATAATTTGTACTCGTTGTAATACGGGTACTTAGCGAATCATGCAGAACCGAATCAAATGTCCTTAGGTAAAAGGCTCGATTTTTAATTTATATCCACGGCAAGTCCGCGGTCGAACACATCGAGGCAAAGGAACAACTTTGAATTAATTCAGAAAACTTAAGCCTAGATTTCTAATGCGATTTTTTTTATATTTTTAATGCAAAAATAAATACGAATGCAAAATGCTGTTGAATTAAGTTAATAAGAAAACACGCAACTTAGCCAAATTAATTTTAATGCAAAATTAATTCGATTTAGCCAAATTATATTTTTATTCTAGAAACTTAATCCAGTGATGAATGCAAAAATAATTTTTGGAATTTTAAGGATTAAAATGCAATAATGAAAAATGCACACTTTTTATGGGTTTTCATGTAATTTTTCATACAATCAGAATGCAAAAATTATGAAAATTTTAGTGCAACATAAACATGATGTAATGAGGCAACAATAATGTTTTTGGGGAATGACAATATATGATTTTTTATGATTTTTTTTATGAGAACATAGTGACTGAAAGTATTTAATTTCTATTAAATCTGTAATGTCAATTCATCCATAGGACAAATTATCTCAACAAGGTATCTATATAAGCAATCCAGGAGAGATAGAATTTCACAAAAATAGCGTGTGTAGGTTTAATTAAAAATCATTTACTAAAATCACTCTACAATTTATTTCAGTCAAAAGACAACTCCAATTTGGATGAAATTTGGAAAGAAAATAAATCGCAATTAAAGACATCATTTCTGATTTTTACAGAATTTTTGGAGCAATTGTGTTTCGAATATGAACTTAAGAGCTCAAATTGAGTAAAATGTGAACTTTTTCACTTAAATAATTTTAATTAATTACCCAAAGCTCACAAAAATCTAAATAAATAGTCAAATGATAGATAATTAGTTGCTAAACAAATGACATTTCTCATTAAATAAAATGATGCAAAATAGATGACCAAATTAACATTCAAACATGGGGGTATCCGTGTAATACATAAATTAAAAAGAAAACAAAAGAAATTGTGCATAAGGGCACATATGCAAATACATAAATGTTACAGGTTAATTTTATAATATTTACAAAATAAAAATAAAATAAGAACGACCTTCTCCTTGCTTGTGATAGGGCTCGACGATGGTGGGATGGTGCAAGATGGCCAGCAAGGCGACATTGTGTGCGGGCTGGACAGGGTGGTGCTGGCCTGGGTAGTTGGGTGGCACGGAGGGGCCGCGCTCGGGGGAGGGAGGGTCATGACGGTGGATATGGCCTTCTAAAAGTGGAAGGTGGGCGACGACGGCCTGGAGGCACGGCCTGGTGGCGACGGCGCGGAGGGATTGCGATGCTTTCTTTTTTGAAATTTTTTTATTGTTGTGTTGTGATGTGAATTTTTTTAATTTAATTATTTTGTTTTTTTTGGTTTTCTTAAATAGAGAATAACAAATGCAAAAATGATGGTGTGTTGATGATATGATATGAAGATGATGGAGTTTAACAAATGAAGGTGTAGTAGTGGTGATGTGATGTGATGAAAAATGCAAAACAATGATGACAAAATAAAATGAAAAATTACCTACGATGGAAGCATGCACCTATGGTGTGCTCATGAGAAGCATGATCGTCGCTCGAATCATCGGCGAGCGACGAGATCGAGCAGCGCGCAGAAGCAGCTGTGATGTTGGATAGAATGCAAACGAATCTCACCGGAGAGGAAGCGATTGCCGCTCTACTTCGTTGTTCGTTGTCACCGAGATGAGTGGTCGGAGCTCTCAATTCTCTCGCATAAAGGTGGATCAAAAGTAAATTTGAGGATAATGAGATGTATAGAAAGAGAAGAAAAATGGAGGTCAGAAAAGAGGGTGGAATGGTGGAGTTGAATGGGAAGTTGGATTAAATGGTGGAGTTGAATGAGAGGTTAAAAGAAGACTTGGTGGTTAATGGAGGAACATGGAAGTTAATGTAGAGAATGGAAAATAAATAAATAAAATAAAATAAAGTAAGCTTCTAAAATACAATAAAATAAAGATAAAAATAAGAGTGGAAATTTTACAAAATAAGACAAACAATACGTACATGTTTCTTTACTTTTCTAATTATTATTTTTTTATTTTTTTATTAAAAGATATTTACAAGATGAAAATAAAATAAATTATTAAAAATAAAATAAAACTCAAAAATGATTTTTTATTTTTAGTAATTAAGAAAACAGAAATAAAAAATGAAGAAAAGAAGAAAAAATGTAAATTATATACAATGTATACCTAGCTCCTAAAATTCATATTTTGCAAACGAGCTCCGATTTTAATGAAACCACTTTTATTGCATAGATAATTTTCTAACTTAAACTTTAAAAGTGAGTTGGGTGAACTTGGAGTTCATAAAGAGCGGAAATTTGGTCGGAAAGTTGGACTTTATGGCTTTTTCTTTTTGGGATCTAGGAGTATTTATTTGAGGTAAATTTTATTTTGCTTTTTTATATTTTTATGTACATTTTATAAATAGGTCAGTGAAGGAATTAGCCAAAAAGGAGTTGAAATGAAATTATTAAAAAATACATGAAGTTTTTGACTATTTATAGGTGAAAAACTCCTTTATTTAGTGGCTTTTTACTATTAATTTATTTTGTACAATATAATATATAATAATTAGTATATTTTATTTACAAGAGTTATTTGGTTATTTATTGATTTTATGGAAATTTATTTGAGATTTTACTTAGGGATTTTGCTTTAAATTCCTTAGAGTGTGTTTCAAAATAATAAAATATGAAAAGAATAAAATATGTATAAAAATACTGAATAAAAAGTGTATATCTAATATATAGGTTTATTATACATATATTTCACATATAAGTATTTATCTATACTTATAAGTAATATTTAATAAATAAATAAAATTATAATTAAATTTCTCGAATTATATATTAAAAAATAAAAAAAGTAATTTATATGTAAAAATATTAATTTAAAGATATGCGTATTATTTATATGGGGAAAATGGGGTTGCCTCCTAAGGGGAGTTAACTTGTCACCCCCTGCCCCATTTTCCTCATGTATTTTTAATTCTATTTGATAAATAAATTCATGAAAATTCATCACTATATTATGTCATTCAAGTTTCGTGACAAACAACGACTCCTACGACCTCCATCTGGACAGTCAAATTTTAACGGTCGCAGAATTGTTGAAATCGACCCCGCCTAGATGGAGCCCATAGGAGTCTCTATTTTGCACGAAATTTGAATGACATAATATAGGGATATGATAATGAAAATCCATAGAAGTATTTTTCGAAAAAAAATATTGGAAAATGTAGTGGGGGAGCCAAGTTAGCTCACCCTAGGGGGCATCCCCATTTTACCCTATTTATATAGATAAATTATACCTATAAATTATAGTATTTATTTAATTAACCAATTTATTTCCAATATCTATTAAATTAAAAATACCATAAAACTATTTATTAAATCATATATTTTTTAATTAATTTTTTAAAATTTTGATTTCTTATTTTAGTTATTTTCAAGGTTATTAATACAAAATGGTCAAAAAAGTTTGGTCATCTAGTGATTTGTTCTTTGACCTATAACTGGCAGTCTATCATTGGTCCAATCCAAGCAATCTGACCAATCAATGTTTCTTTCTCGCCCTTCATCTTCCTTCTCTCTTCACTCTCTCTCTCTCTCTCTCTCTCTTTATGTTTTCCTGTGTGTGTGTCTCCTTCTTCTGCTCCTTTCTCCAACTATCTAACAAACCCCAATTGACCTAATCACTCACCTCCACGTGGGTCAGGTCTACTAAATTCCTCCATTCTTCTTCCATGTCAAGAACTTGTCTAGGTTCGTTGAACCTGGGCATCTTCTCCACTCATGTAAATCCATGTACTCATTACTAGAGCCAACTATCTACCATTTTATTCTGCATTCACCTCAGAGTTCAGAGAGAGAGAGAGAGAAATGAGAGTGACATGCTCGTATCCCCATCCTTAGATCATGTGAGGTCAAGAGAAAGTAGGGGAATGCAAGATCAGCTTGTTCTGGCGATCTCTGTCATGAGCGACGAGCCTCCTCAAATGTTGTTTTTTAAAGGAAAATGGTGCAAAACCATAGAGGCAAGCACCCAAAAAACTTTATATTCATTGTTAAGGGTCATAATTACAAAGACCCATAATCTTGAAGGATTTTGGCATGATGTACAACATTCTCCACATGAAATCTCTCTCTCTCTCTCTCTCTCCTAAATAACACATCATTCCTCTTGAAACATATCGCCCAGAGTGTTGTGGTTGTCAGAACCTTTATAGATGTCTATTCATTTCCCGACATCTCAACTGAAATCCAGAAATAATGGAAGTTCTCCGTCGTGACCCCAATGACAGTTAACTCCCTCCAAATCTCTTTTGACATTGGGCATGCAAAAAAAAGATGGTCAATATCCTCCACATCTTCAAAACAATGATGGCACAAATCATCAGAATCATGGAACAACCTGACCTTTCGAGCACAAGTCAACAACCTCTCTCTGCCCATTAGCCACATGAAGATTTTGGCTCGTCGTGGGATCTTCCACCTCCAAATCTAAACCAAAGTTGGCATAACAATCCCTGGATAAAAATAACAAAAGATGTGTATAGAACTTTATAAGCCTTCTTGACCAGGAATTGACTATCAGACCAGGCCCAATAGTCGCACCCATCTGATGGAATTTTTGCCCAAGAGAGCATCTCTCTCAAACATTGCAAATCTAATATATTCTCATTTGATAACTCTGAAAGGAAAAGGGGTGACCAAGTATTTCCATTCCTAGCCTCGCACACCCATAATCTTCAATTCTCAACCATCCCAAAACAACCTCGAAAAATGGTCACAAAGAGTCCCAAGGCCTGACTAATCATCAATCCAAAAAAGGCATCTCCATTACCAAGACATGGTCGTATCGACGAAGAAATATGAGGAAGTATGGAATAGATACCCCGCTAAAATTTAGAGGGCATAGACACATGGCTAGGTCTCTAGAGGAGGGCACCTGAAACCCCATAGTTTTTTCACAACAAAAAGCAGAGTAGGTCAGAGCCATTGCCCCAAATACGGACTACCCATTTTGCTAGTAGTGTCATGTTCATCGCATCAAGATCAAGAATGCCTCGCCCACCATCGTCCTCTGAAAGACCACAGCTTTCCACCCAACCGAGGGCATCCCCTTGGAATCTCTATTTCCAGCCCAGAAAAAAATGACGCATCAGAGACTCCAAATGTTTACGAATCCCCACAAGAAGAAGCTTAGATGACATGTAGAAGATTGGGATGACAGATAAAACTGCCTTCAAAAGTACCAGTCGTCCACCTCTTGAGATGCAAGAGGCACGTCATCTAGCAAGTCTTCTCTCCATTCGCTCCACCAAGCGCATCCAATCCGGTTGTCAAAGTCGTCTATACACCAAAGGTAAGCCTAGATAATTGATAGGCAGGGCCTCACACTGGGATTGCAATGATAATACACACTCAACTACCTCCTCCTCCTCCACAATGTTAAAAGGGACGAAAACAGACTTATCTTCATTATCCTAAGGCTCGAGATCTCTTCAAATAGATTCAACACAATAGCAATCCCCTTCGCATCCTATGCGCCCCCTTCTATAAAAAGAATTGTATCATCTGAATATTGAAGTAAAAGAATCAATAAGTCATCTAGTTGATACCATGCAAAGAAGTTCCCATCCACTGCTCTAAAAACCATCCGTGACAGTGCCTCAACCACTAAGACAAAGAGCAAAGGAGCTAGAGGACACCTCTTGCCTAACTCCTCTCTGAGGCTGGAAGAATCCACCTTCCAGTTACCCATTCACCCAGACCGAATAGGAGCTTGTAGCTACAAATCTCTTCACCCATTTGATCCACTCATCTGGGAATCTCATCTCGAAAGAGATGCCCAAATGAACCTCCTCAAATGTTGTTGTCATGTTCCAGGCAAGGACCATCAAAGCTCTTACTATGTTCCCTAGGCGGACCATGCAACCACCTCACACTTTATTCGTTGTTAGGTCAAATCATATTCCCATTCTTCTCGATTAATATTCTCCTTCTTCTACACCTTTTTTCCTCTAATTTCACTTTCAATTTCATATAAAAACAATTCCGATCATAACTATGTCGATTCCATCACCATCTGACCATCTAATCACCTCAAATCCACTCGGAAATTATCTCCGATCCTCATCCTCCACCTTTGTCAGAGGATCAACCTTCATCCATTTCCCTTTTGCACTTTAACATCCATTCAAGGTCAACATCCCTGAACAATTAGTCCATCTGTTCTAGGTCTTCAACGAGCACCGCAACCACTTGGAGCATGAAGCTTCATTGAGTCTCGAGAATTCCGTACCCGATTAGTACTTGATCAACTAGCTCATTTCCTCATCTTAGGTCTTAACTGAGACTGGAGATCTGAGCTAAAGTTGCATAGCGGAAATCTAATCAGATATTGTCATCGAGTATATCCTAGCAATCACCCACTGTGAAGCATTGCAGGACCACTAAGTACCTCGAGGATTATCCACTGAATATAGCAAGCAAAACCATCGATTTGTTCATCCATCCTCAGAGAGAGCTCCAGCTAATCTCTTACGCTTTTCTTCACCAGCAGTATCTGAATCACAACACCACCATCAGTTGCGATTCCAATGCATCCATCTATTGAGATCAAGATTAGCCACACTTGAAAACAATCGTTGCTTAAAGAAGCGAAAATATGGGAAGAGCATTGGTTATAAGTTATAACCCATGTAGAGCAGTTGTGGTTGGATTAGACGATCGGAAGGAAGCATAGGAATTATGCTTCGTTGAATCACATAACATCACAATCGTTTGATTTTTGAAATCCAACACAGGAGCGCACTCCATGTGTTGAGTCAAAGATGTGAGATCAAGCCTTCATTGCTTTATCTCGCACATCCGCCTCTTACAGAACTCGTGTGCGTAATACGTGATTCGGGAGTTTTTTATACGGACCTCGATTGTTTGTATAATCCCAAACAGTGCCCTACCAAACTATGTTCAATGTGAAGTTGCACGTGACCTACTAAAATCTTTGCCCCCCCCACCCCCGTTTCGATATTACATGCGCGTTGTGTAAGTTCCCAATATTACATATATACACACACACACACCCTTATACATAGTATAATAAATAAATACCTTAATAATTGCATATTATATAAAATCCATACTATAAAAGTATAATAAAAATTCATATAAATATCTATTAATATACTCTATTACATATTAAATCATTTTTTTAAAAATAAAAAGTATTTCTGGTTTTAATAAATTGATAGAAAAACTAAAATAAATTGATATAAATTTTAAAATTCCATAAAAATTCGATTAATAATAAATAAATGTATAAAAATTACGTTTCGTAGATACTTTTAGATACTAAAACATCTCGAAAAACCAAGTAAAAATATCAAATAAAAACCTTTAACGTTCAAATTTTTAAAAATTTAAAAATCATATAAAATTGTACAAAAATTACAAAAAGTATTATATAAAAGTTAAAAGTTTTGAACTATTTTATAATATAAAAATAAAAAGTAATCAAATGGTTGTTTTTAATTTATATCTCCCATTTTTTTAATGATAAATGAAAATAAAAAATGATATACAGTTTATTCATATCGATTATTTTCAATAATCAATCTTTTCACAGTTATGACCATGTGTAGGGGGAAATGCTAGAACATAAATTATTATATGATATAAATCATGTATTTTATATACATGATTTTCTACAACGAAACATTGTGCTTTCATTTCTCATTAAATATATGAAATAGAAAAGGATAAATTACGATATAGCATGACAATGTTTCTCTAAGGAAATTACCATAACAATGAAAAATATTTGTATTTTATACTATTTTAAACATCAAAAACACTACAATTAAGTACTAATTCATTTTTTCCAATTAAAATACGATATAAAATAAATAAAAATCTCAAAAATACTACCAAAATTAAAAAAATAAAAGAATAAATATAAAACCTAAAATTAACTTCGTTCTAAAATTTTGAGATGTAAAATTCATATTTTACTACTTGTATATATATAGATTCCTTTTATAAATCATATTTCCACTACTAGAAGCCAGTAAAAATACAAAATAAAATAAACTAAAAATATATAGAACATATATCTACTTAAGTATATACAAAAATAACAAAAAAATAAACAAAACGCATAAAACAACTAAACATCTGTAAAATACTTAAAAAAATAAATAGTAAGAAAATCCAAACTAAATAATCTATACTAATGTCCTAGTTTAAAACGATTTGCCTCCTTGATTTCGACCCCAGACCTTCTATACCACGTTAATGAAATAGAAAACTTTAAAATTATTGGGTTTTTATTAGTTGTGTCCCTCTGAGATATTGCAATATTAGTTATGCCCCTCTCTTTTTGGGAATATCAGTTGCCCCCAACTTCTTGTCGCTCTATCACTTATGGCCCTCGAGTTTGTTGTCGTCCATCCCCAACGGAAACAGACATCAACTTTAGGGACACAAGCATAATTAAATTAAGAAAAGGGGGAGGGGGATGCGGAGAGGTCTTTCCCGATCCTCCGCAGCATCTCCCTCCTCTCCTCCTCCTTCCTAGGCTAAGCTCTTCCTCCTTCCCATTTTCCTCCCTAAACCCACCTCCTCCTCCCCAGGCCCTCCTTCGTCGCCCCTCCCCACATCTCTAACACCCTCAGCCCCAACCTCCCCTCCCCCTACCTCCGGAACTTCCTCCCCTACCTCTCTCTCATCTTCGACCCCTTCTCCAAGTTGGAGCATGTCCGCCGCCACTCAGACCCATCCTCCCCCCACCCCTCCACTGCTCCCAGCCTCCTCCTCATCCCTCCTCTGCCCCCATCCTCCTCGTGCTCCTCTCCTCCATTACCGTCATAAAATGAGGTGTTTGAGATTTCACGCAACAAGGACTCCTAGTTCCTCCGCCCCCTCCTCTCCTCGGCCCCAAGCCTTCGCCCCTCTCCACTCCTCTACCCCTGGCCTCCCTACCCCCTCCTCTCCTCTGCTCCCAACCTTCCCTTCCTCATCATCCCCCTCTCCTCCGCCCCCACAAGACCACCACCTTTACTTGTGATGCATGCTCCGCCACAGACACTAGCATGCAGTACCGTTGCGACAACTATGACTTCGACCTCCACGTGTTAGGGCATACTGCCTATGGTCCCTCCTCTCCCCTCTCCTTCTCTAACACCCCTTCGCACTGATGATTAAGCTCTATGCATTGTGTTGTACCCAGATCTGGGTGCCCGTTTGCTACCGATGTTACTCGTGCAATGAGTGCCAACAAATCTATCATGGCATCTTCAACAGGTACAATTTTCTAGTGTCGTGAGCTGGCTGACCATATTGAAGATGGTCATGCAGTTAAGGAGCAAGGGCGGAGGAGGAGAAGTTTTGGGTTGAGGGACTGGAGAAGGAGGAGGGCAAATTCTTCCAGATATGTCCCTCTTAACTATACCATGATTTGATTAAACCATTATTAAGTTCACTTATTGACAACCAAAGTAATGGAGGGGCACAAGTGCAACATCCGATTCTGAATAAATCGAATCTAACCCAATTAAGAGTATGAAAGTTCATTTAATATTCAATAATATTCAATAACTTCAATTCGATCTGTAGATCGCAGATCGAATCTCGTTCAGACGCAATGATCAAAATTTGATCGCATCTTAATGCATGCTATCATAAAAGTCGCGACACAAAATTGAAAGCCGTAAAACAAATCGAGACCATCAGAAAATTTATCTCAATAAAATAAGACCAACAAAATCGGTCGTTCACCGATCAGAGGCCGTTTAATAATTTAAAATCGCAAAATTTATGAAAATGTTTGAGATCATATTTTGTCGATTTCTATATACATCTTGGATCATAAAAAGTATGAAATTTATATCATTTGACCATAATGGAAAGAAGATCGAAATGAGATATTGTACCTCTGAATCGAAGAATTAAGGTGGAAGTACTGTCGACTTTGAAATCTCAAATAAAAGAAAGGAAAGGTTTAAAAAATAAAAAAATTTATGTCTGCTATAGTAGCTAGATGTACTATCCAGTAGACTCCACTTTGTTTTTGTTTTACTTCCACTTGGCTCTCTTTTCTTCCTCCACATGTCATCAACTAAGCCCCCTCTCCTTGGTTATATAAACAACAAACCACTTCTTTTCTCTCAAATTTCTCCAATAAAGGAGCCAAAACCTCTTCTCTCCTCTACTGGAGTTGATGTCTAGCAGCTCTGGAGCAACCCCAGTCCCTCCTCCTTGCTCCCTACAGCTGCTGGAGCCTCCAAAAGTAGGTGGGAGCTGCCACTTCCCTCTTCCAAAGAAGCCAATTGCTACTCAAGCCTCACATGCAACCCTCTTGCTGACATTCTGCTACAAGATAGTTGTTGTCTAGTATCTATTATTGTTGTTGTGAGCATATTTCCTCCAAAAATTTGAAGATCTACAAGCTACAATCTCAGCCCTCCTCTTGCTGCCATATGTGCTTTTGTATAGATTGATTAAATACCAATATTTGGCTCTAAATCCATATTCTAAAGGATGAAAATTGAGGATTTATGCATGTATTATCTGACAAAATTCAAATCTGGATATTAGCCCCAGAATCCATGTTCTAAAGGATAAAAATTGGGGGGGGGGGGTTTGCATGTACTATCTCACAAAAATCAGAATTGGTAATTAGCTCCACAATCCATGTTCTAAAGGATAAAAATTGGGAGTTTATGCTTGTATTATCTCACAAAATTTAGATCTGGATATTAGCTCCATGATTCATGTTCTAAAGGATGAAATTAGGGGGTTTTGCATGTATTATCTCACAAATTTTAGATCTGGATATTATCTCCAGAATACATGTTCTAAAGGATTAAAAATGGGGGGTTTGCATGTATTATCTCACAAAATTCATATATGAATATTAGCTCTAGAATCCATGTTCTAAAGGATACAAATGGGGATTTTTGCATATAGTATCTCACAAAATTCAGATATGGATATTAGCTCCAGAATCCAAGTTCTGAAGAATGAAATTGGGGGGGTTTTGCATGTATTATCTCACAAATTTCAGATCTGGATATTAGCTCCGGAATACATGTTCTAAAGGAAAAAATAGGGGGGGTTTTGCATGTATTATCTCACAAAATTCAGATATAGATATTAGCTCTTGAATCCATGTTCTAAAGGATAAAAATTAGGATTTTTGCATGTATTATCTCAAAAATTTTAGATCTAGATATTTGCTCTAGAATACTGATGAATACTCATTCATCACTCTTTATTCTTATATTTTAGCTACAAAAACCTTTGCAAATGCATGTAGATATGTGTAAATGCAAATAATTACCAAAAGCATGCATTGTGTAAAAACCTATAATTAGCATGTTTTTGTGCAAAAATAAAAGAATAAAGATTAAAAAGAAAAAGAGGGAAATATTTAGAATAAATATTGAGCAACCTAACCCAAGGGAGGGCTCAGCATGGGCCTGACCGCATAAAAGCCAAAGTAGAGGGAGATAGGGGCTTATGTGTGTACATATTTATGTAAATAAAATAAGAATATTTTCCTCACAAAAATAGGCTTGTAAATATTTGTAAATAGCTCTAAATATAAAATCAATATAAAAATATAAAAATTAAAAAGAAACCAAAAATCTCATTCATGTACATGATCACCTTGTACATAGTTCCATCATCCCTATTTATTTATCCTTATAAATAAATAAAATTAATCTCCAAAATTTCTGTAAATATTCTATATTATATATTGTAAATGAATAAAACAAAAACAATTAAAACAATAACAAAATAAAAATAACAAAATTAAAAACACAAAAATATATTGTAAATATACCATGTATATAAATGTATATATTTATTTCACATATGTATATAAATAATAAAAATTAAATAAAAATATCCTTTTATTCCTTATTTTATAAAATAAATAAAATATAAAATGGGACTGAAATTGCATAAAAATAATAATTAAAAAATCAAAAATTAAAAACCCTATATAGTGTACATATACCTATATATAACATATTATGTATATACCTTATTTTTATTTCGAAAAAATTATTAAAAATCACAAAAAATAGAAAAAATAAAATAAAAACATTTCATGTTTTAAGTTTTCACTAAATCGGCCATTTGCTACCCTTAATTTTAATTTCAAAATCTAGCCACGTGGCCGCTTCCTACTGGTCCTGGGATTGTTGACCGCACGGTCAACTACCCCCCCCCCCCCAAGACCACTTCTCACGGGCTTAGGCGCCCGACCCGATTTCCCTAATTTCTAGCCTAAACCCGATTGATTCTCACCTAAACCCCGGGTCAGATCCGTCCACGACACATCCGTCACCCTCGCCGGAGCCTTCGCCTTGGGATCCGCGCTCCAGATTGCCCTACCCGCGCGCCTCTTTCCGGACCCTCCATGATATATATTCTCAGCTCCGCCACCTCGAATCTCATCTTTGGCCATTCGATTCCACCCCCTGTGAGCTCCAGCGTGCTCGTGAGAGTGACAGCTCGCGTCCGGTGCTGTTGAAGCGAGGAGAGGGAGCGTGACCTCTGATCCGGCGAGCTTCGCCACCGTTGCTCCGCCACCAGCTGGAGCTCGAGCCTCGAAGGGAGACGCTCCTCGAGGCGAAGACTCAGAGCTTCCTTAGCTCATCCCCAGTCTCCTCGTCCACCCAGGTAGTCCCTTAAACCCTTCTTTCTCTTGGATTTTTCATTTCGCCCAAATCGTCGCTCCGTCGTATTACGCCGATTCCGACCATTCCATAGCTCTACTCGATCATCGGAATCCATATTCACCATCGCCTCCTTCCCGCGCATCTTCTCCATACCTCCATCAAACCCAGCTCGCACAGGAGCTGGGATTCGAGCTCCACCATCCCCACTTCGCCGGAGCTCGTCCGCTGCAACCCATCGTTCACCGCCACCCCACCTAACCGGGTCGAGGCAGTTTGCCCTCGACCCGCGAGCCTTCTGGACTATTTTGCAGGTATAGTAAGGGCCATCTGAGGTCCCTCTACATCGAGCCAGGAGGCGTATCTCCGCCGACCTCGCCGGAGCTCTCCAGAGCCCGGTTGGGTCATCAGAGCTCTCGCAAACTGGATATGGATCCCGGTTTGGGTAATCTCCAAAAATATCCTTGTGTGTTCACCTAATAAAAATTGACAAGATAATTTGACCGAGCTTTTACAGTCTTCAGCTCGCGTTGCGTTGGTGAACCGGGGGTTTGCATTCTGATCATAGTTTCTCCAGATCCCATCCGCCCTACTCGACCAGATCACGATGATGGGTAGACGCTCTCTTAGGCAGCCTCTGGCTGCACCGCTTTCAGACACGTCTACCCAATCATCTAGGTTGGCCCGCGAGAGCCGAGACCAGTTCTCCGAGCCCGAGTATGACTCCGCCCTGTTCCCCCTCGACCCCCTTTCTTTCGGTTCTGAGAGATATGAGCCAGAGGAGAGAATAGCAGATTTGACAGCACCTGAGTATGGCTCATTTGATTTTGCAGACGTCATGGCCGGTAGTTCAGAGGACCGCTCTAGGACAGAGCACATCGTGATGGACCAGGGAGCAATCAACTCCACCCTGATCGCCTCGTTAGAGACAGTGCAGCAGCAGCTGAGGGATCAGGGAGCTTTCATGATTGAGATGAGGAGAGAGTTGGAGCGACTCAGAGCAGAGAGAGATCAGAGCAAGCCTGAGGACGGACCAGATGCAGAGGCACGAGCCGCAGCAGCCGCAGCAGCAGCAGCAGCCGCCGCAGCGGCAGCCGCCGCGGCAGGAGGACCACCGAGACCGATGCGGGAGTTGCACAATCCCGGATCTACACTGATGCATCATTGGGTGGTGGTACCTGCTATCGTGGGGGACTTTAAGTTCCCCCCGAACACCCTGCAGATGCTTCCCCGCTTTCACGGACTTGCCACCGAGGAGCCCCATCTCCACCTCCAGGAGTTCTTGATGATCTGCAGTACTGTTCACGATGTGGATCAGGATACGATTCGGATGATCTCCTTCCCCTTTTCCCTAGCAGACAGAGCAGCCACCTGGCTGAAACATTTGGGAAAGTTTGTTTATATCTGGGAGCAGCTCCGTACCGAGTTCTTGAACAAGTACTATCCACTCGGGCGGACCAATGCAGCGAGGGCCCTGATCAGCAACTTCTCCATGCTCCCCAACGAGCAATTCCATGAGGCATGGGAGAGGTTCCGAGAGCTCACAGACCGATGCCCGTACCATGATATCTCGAAGCCGAACCTTGTGCAGAGCTTCTTCAGCGGGCTGACACCAGAGCTCCAGGTCTTGGTGAATGCTTCTTGTGGCGGGTCCTATTTCGCCAAGGATCACGACCAGGTCTGGGCCATCTTCGAGGAGATGGCCGAGAACTATATGGTGATGTCCCAGACCCGGTTGTATACACAGGGTAGACCCCAGCAGCAGCCAGGACCCGTGCAGTACCAGAGGATAGCACGGGTCGATGCTGGTCCATCCAGTTCATCCGCAGTTGCAGCAGCACAGGCAGAGTCGTCCGCTGCGGATATGGGTATCATCAGCGAGAAGTTGGACCGCATGGAGCTGATCGAGAAGAAGCAGTGCCAGGGCATCACTCAGATGGAGCAGATGGCACAGACTCTGAGCGACATGAAGACCCAGCTCATGTGTCTCCAGGAGGCACAGACGGCTCCCCAGCCCCGTCTTCAGTCGCGAGGCGATATCGGCGGCAGCAGCAGCTCGTCCCAGCGCTCCAGCTCCTTTCAGCAGCCTAGACAGGTTCATCTTGTACAGGCGGAGCTGTACCAGCCGCAGCAACCCTCTTACCAGTCACCACCATCTCCAGACTTGTAGATGGTGGTATACCAGCCGGAACAGCCTCTGGCAGTACTCCCGCCAGCTCAGTTCGATGCAGAGCCATTGATGGATGTCAACGGGATTTGGTATGACCGCCCTCAGCCTGGGATCCGACGAGACCATCCCGGATTCAGGTGGGGGAGTGGAGGTACCCAGCCCCAGCAGCAGTCATTCGGCCAGGGAGGGCA
The DNA here is from genome assembly GCA_037367405.1 of Ottelia alismoides. Classification (NCBI taxonomy): domain Eukaryota; kingdom Viridiplantae; phylum Streptophyta; class Magnoliopsida; order Alismatales; family Hydrocharitaceae; genus Ottelia; species Ottelia alismoides. The sequence goes on along the minus strand of JAZKJV010003146.1, from coordinate 603,293 downwards.
GTATAGCCAGCAGAGGGATCACCAGCAGCAGCAGCCCCCAGCCTACCAGCCACACCAGCAGTCGTCCTTCGTTCCTCACCCCTATCAGCAGCAGGGACAGTCTTGGAGACGTGAGCAGCAGGCTCACCAGTCACAGCAGCAGCATCCTTCCTCCTACCCCTCTCAGCACCAGCAGCACCAGCTCCAGCAGCCTCAGCACCAGAGAGGCTACCCGTCGGGCTCCCATGAGAGCCCCGCCTTGGATGACATAGCATGCATCCTCACAGATCAGCAGGCTACTTTCAGACGGGAGATGGACGAGTTCCTCCAGGAGATGCGGGACCTGATGAGAGGGAAGGCCGCCATCCCTGCACAGATAGAGCCGAATCCGAACAGCCTGAAGAGGAAATCTGAGCAGGTAGTTTCCACTGAGCATGCCACTCCTAGTGATCCATTTGATGATATGTCTTCGGATCTATTTGATTCTGATTTTGTTACACTTAGGAGCGGTAGAGCACCAGCAGGCGGCGCCTCATCTGAGCGACGACTCGAGGATCCACCCAGGGCGCCAGATGAGGAGGAGGAGAGCGGTATTGAGGCCGCACACGATGATGATGGTGGTACTGATGCCACCAAGGATGCTGATTCCACCGGCGGTACTGAGGCTGCCGCTTCACCAGTTCGAGGAGGTGGTGCTGATGCCACCAGAGTAGCCGAGCCAGCCCGCGGTACTGAGGCCGCGAGATGTCCAGTAGCAGAGCCAGCCCGAGGTGGTACTGAGGCCACCGGTGTTCGTTTTGATAGAGATGTTGTTTTTCCTTCTGTTGATGTACCTCAGAACACTGTTGTGAATAAAGGAAAAGGTTTAGTTTCTTCTAGTCCCACTGTGGTGATTGATGTATGTGCGGATCCGGCCGTCGAGCTGTCTAGACCTCTTCCTAGTCCTTCATCTGCGAAGGACCCTGTGATCCCCTTCCCTAGAGCCCTTCAGATGGGGAAGGGGAAGAAAAGAGAAAAAGACCCAAAAAAGAGAGAGCAGGAGGAGTTCAGCCAGAGCATGATCGACAGATTTCACATACAGCTGACCCTTCAGGAGGCTTTGCAGCACATCCCCCTTCTTCAGCAATCTTTGAGAGACAGGACCACAGTCAGAAGGAGGAGGAGGAACCACACTTCAGAGATTCATGTGCTGATGAAAGCCACGTGCTTCGCGATCCAGAACCGTCTGCCAGCCAAGAGGCCAGATTCAGGAACCCCGTATGTCAGATGCCAGATTAGTGAGCAGAGGTTCGATCGTACTCTATTGGATAGCGGATCGTCTATCAACCTCCTCCCGGCAGCCCTTCTCGACCGCTTCGAGTTGGTCACTCTTCGACAGAGCAGGACAATCCTTCAGTTTGCTGATCGATCTGTCAAGAGGCCGAAGGGGTTGTTGCGAGATGTTATCGTCACTATTCAGGGCCTGAAATTCCCCGTGGACTTCGTAGTGTTGGACATGGAGATCCCTGACTCAGTGGCCGATACCCCCATCATCCTTGGTCGTCCGTTCTTGGCCACAGCCAAGGCGGTGACTGATCATGATAGCGGGAAGGTATACTTTCGCGTCGAGGGCGAGAGTGTACAAATAGAGACGGTCGAGGACTACATAGCCAGAGAGAGAGCATGCTCAGAGACTAGCACAGATACAGAGCAGCTGACAGATGCCGGGCTAGACATCCACCAGGACTATGATTTTGTGATCACAGATGATGAGGCAGCATGGGCAGACCCTTCAGCACAGGCTATCCTCTCATTTCCAGACACCACTGAGGCAGAGATGACAGCAGGGGAGAGCTTGGAGAGCACAACCCTGGTCCAGGATACGACAGAGGCAGTAGAGCCGGTTCTCGACCGCGACACGGTTTCTAGTGATGGTAGTACTGAGGCCACCTTGTGTGACGGTGGTACTGATGCCACCTTGTTTAATGCAGATCCCTCGAATTCAGAGTCTGATTGGGCAGATTGTGATGACCAGATGCCAGACCTGAGTCCACCTGAGCTTACAGATGAGAAGGAGGTAGAGGCAGACTAGATCAGAGACAGCACAGTTGAGCAGCCTCCTCCAGATCCAGTTGAGCAACCTGAGATGTACCCAGTCATCATCTCCGCCGATCTGACTGGAGAGCAAGAATCCCGTTTGATGGGGGTTCTTGAAAAGAACTGCAAGGCAATCGGATGGAGCGTAGCAGATCTCCATGGGATTAGTCCATCAGTGTGCTCCCACCATATTTATCTCGAGGAGGGGGCGAAGCCGTCACGTGAGTTCCAGCGGCGACTGAACCCCAACCTGAGAGAGGTCGTGATGAAGGAAATATCAAAATGGTGGAGTGCAGATTTCATTTATCCCATTTCCGACTCCAAGTGGGTTAGCCCCTTGCATGTGGTACCCAAGAAGACGGGCATCACGACTGTGATCAGTGAGTCGGGAGAGGAGATTGCTACACGAGTACCCACCTCTTGGAGGGTCTGTGTTGACTACAGGAGACTCAACCAGGCCACCAAGAAGGACCATTTTCCCCTGCCTTTTATTGACCAGATCATTGAGAGACTAGCAGGGAAGAGCCATTATTGCTTCCTGGATGGGTACTCGGGCTACAACCAGGTGGCCATCGCTCCTGAGGATCAGGAGAAGACCACCTTTACCTGTCCCTTTGGTACATATGCCTTTCGACGCATGCCATTTGGGCTATGCAATGCCCCTACGACTTTTCAGAGGTGCATGCTGTCGATCTTTTCGGACATGGTAGGGGAGTGTTTGGAGGTCTTCATGGATGATTTCTCGGTCTACGGTGATGGATTCGACTCCTGTCTTGGCTGCCTAGACCGAGTACTCCAGCGATGTATTGAGTACCATTTGGTTCTATCTTGGGAGAAGAGTCACTTCATGGTGACTCAAGGGACGGTGCTTGGCCACATCATCTCCAACAGGGGCATGGAGGTTGATCCGGCCAAGGTGGATGTCATTAGAAAACTCGCACCGCCGTCCAATTTGAGGCAGCTACGGTCATTCCTGGGGCACGTTGGATTTTATAGGAGATTTATTCAGGATTTCAGCAGGATTGCTCGGCCGTTGACTGACCTCTTGACGAAAGACACCGAGTTCCTTGTCGATGACAAGTGTCTTTCGTCCTTTGCGACTCTCCAGCAGTGTGTTATTGAGGCTCCTGTCCTCCAGCCGCCTGATTGGTCTCTCCCATTCGAGATCATGACGGATGCCTCCGATTTTGCCGTAGGGGCAGTGCTGGGACAGAGGAGGGATGGAGTCCCGTTTGCTA